>JAXIVJ010001017.1:5000-159654 GCA_036785665.1 Chirona hameri
GACGGCGGAGAGTCTCCCGTTCAAAATCAATGAGTGGTCTTCCGCGGTTCTCTCAAATCGCTGTCGACTGAAATAGTAGTTTGCAGACAACTTGGTATAGCTTGTATGGTCTATAAAAACAACTATATTTGTGGTCTAATATGCTGCCATTCTGGTGTTGCGAAACTGATATCACTGTTGCTATGTGGGACGCGTATTTTTTTGGTAGACTTTGGGACATCATTTTCATGTGTGAACCATAATTATGACCTGAAAATTCAGTAGAAGTTGTCTTTGAATATCCCACTGTTCGATGTAAAGAGCACACGCATGCAAAAATGCAGTATGTGACTCTTCTGATGGATCATTTGTGATGAAAAATAAGCCAACCTGGCAAGAAAAGACAAATTGTGTTCTCCCACGTCATCCAGCAGGACGGGGCATTTTACTATCCCTGCCGCGCACCACCACCACCTGTCCATCCCGTGGAATTAGGCCTGCGCACCCACTGGCGGATCAGGTGGAGGGGTGGGGGGGGGCACCGAGGCCATGGCCTCCCCAAACGCTCATGTCGTAAGGCCAAAGTATGTTTTGGCGTCCCCGAAACTGGTCAGCACAAGTAACAATCTAGGCAAAACAAAAACTTTTTCACGCTGAGAAAAGTGTGTCATCCCTATAGTGGGCCATAGGTAAAGAAATGGCTACCAAATGCTTCTAATGAGACGTCATTGGGTGCTGCGTGGTGACAAAATGTGTTGTATGTTTACAAAATGTGCCAGAGTGCCGATTTGTATAAATGTTGTTAAGTCACCGAAGCGTGATAAAAAACTTATTTTGAGACGTCATTGGCATGGCAAAATCTCATTAGTTCCGAAACGCCCCCTTCTAACTGGGCTCCTATGGAGAATAGACGGAATCCAAAAACATTGTTCGATAGCTCGTCAAAAATAATTTCGAAACTATTTAGTCATTTTTTGGCTCAAGTCCATATTGAGGTCACCAGAGGTCATCAAATGTCAGATATTCCAGTTTAAAGACTTTGCTCCAGAAACCCCCTAAATATCTCGGAAACTATGATAGCTAGGAGCAAACAAACAAAAAGCAATCTATTAAAAAAAACATGCAATCGTCATTGGTGTCCTCACATTTTAGCTCAGGTCAATAGTTTAGACTCCAGAGGTCACCAAAGGCCAAAATGCTATTTTTTGGTCAAACTGTTTTTCGCAAATAATTTTTTGTCTAATAAAGATAAGGTAATAATTTTGACTCCATCTTGTTTGCCTTGTCAAGGCGCTTCGAACCATATTCATGCAGACCAGGTTAGGTCAACTTATAAATGCAAACTCAGGTCACGGTCAAGTGGTGACTCAAGTAGGTCATGTTGCAAATTTGTTAAAAACTCTGCTTTCGGACAAATTCAGGACAAACAATGATTTTCGGACCGTTTCGGACGGACAGCTGACCATAGTCTTGGACATCGGTCGGACATTGGACAAATATTTTCTGAAACTGACACCACTAATTCTTACCTGGTTATAGGGCCTTGCGTTTACATGTGTTGACCAAGGCATTTAGTTGACTGCTTCTAGGTGACGCGTCATCGTAAGGCTGGATATTGCTATTGAGCCCAAAAACATTGACATTGACATGGGGAATCCCTGGATGACACCCCCTGCGTTTACAGACCAAGGCATTTAGTTGACTGCTTCTATGTGACGCGTCATCGTAAGGCTGGATATTGCTATTGAGCCCAAAAACATTGACATTGACATGGGGAAAACTGTTAAGAAGGCTGTCGGAAAGTGTCAGCGTAAGCCTTATAGTAAATTGAAGTGGGTGGAGCATAGTGGCGTACCCAGGATTTACTCCAGGAGGGGGCAATTTTTGCTCAGGGGGGCATATAGTACCCCACAAAAAAAAACTCACCGGATTTGGCCCACTATATTTTAAAAGGGCATATTTTCACCATTTTTCTCTTAAAAAAAATCAAAAAATCATTAATCTTCTCGACCAAAGGGGGCACGTACAGACCTTCAGGGGGGAGGCAATTGCCCCGTTTGCCCCCCCCCCCCCCCCCCTTGTGTACGCCTATTGGTGGAGCATAGTGGCCAAATTTAGTGAGTTGGGGGAGGGGAGGGTGATGACAAAATTATGGCATGTTGCGAGATGTGATATCATGAAATGGGAGGTGTTCAGCTCAAAACATGGAAAGTCTTACCTTATTTTCATGTTTTTAGTCCGGGAGACTTCCTTTGTTCTATCATTTTGGATAAAACAAACAATTTTGTCATCCCACCATTCCTCTAACTATCTGAACTTGTCCACCATGGCGTGGAGTGTGAAAAGAAACTGCCTCCGTCTAGGAAGCATGCCATGTGCGACCACTGCGTGGCGCCAGTAACAAGATTACCAGCACCACCAGGTAGGTATCTGCGGCTATGCAATTTATGTAAATTGCAATTAATTGCTGCCCTTTTGTGACATTTGCCAGCATCTTGGTTGTACTTGCCAGGTACTCCTGTTTCATGTAAATGTACTTTCAAAGAAAGATAATAGCAGTCTTAGTAGGTACAGGGACCTGCAGTTCAATTGCTATGGTACACACTATGGTCCGGCTTATCTTCCCTCTAGCGTACGTTTGACTGTAAATTAACCCGCGAGTTACTGGGGTATATTTCATAACGCGACTTACTGGGGGGGGGGGGGGCTATTTTCCCCCCCCCCCCCTCTGATCTCCGGAACTACTGGACCGAATGTAAAAATTCAAACGGCATTCGATAGCCCTGGGAAATTGATCAAGGGAAACATAATTATGTTGACCTCGGGGTCACTGATTACGTCACAGGTCAGGTCAAGTACAAAATGCTTGTCCGTGTCAAAGGGTCTCGATGGATGGAATTGTCGCGCAAAATTGCGATATTAAACGCATAAGCCGTTGATAAATCGGTATGATTCGTGTGCCTGACACTTCTAAGTACCTTTCTAAGCTGTTTACGACCTTGGGTCAGGTCAAGGTCATCCAAGGTCACGAGATCAAACTGCAGATTACGGTCACTAGGCGTTGTAACACATGTTTATGGGTTTGTTTTTCGTCTAGAACGCGACAAATGACCTTAGAACATTGTTTGTTCCATATAAATAGAAGTAAAAAGCAGAAATGGAAATGCGTTTTTTGTCATAGTAATGCTGTGAGAAGTGGTCGATTTTTGTCATTTAAAGGTCATAACTCGGTCATTTTTAAAGATATCGACTTTAAATTTGGTACACATATTTACCGCATACGTCTCAATCACATATATTCCGTTTTTGGGATAATTCTGATTTTTTCTTGATTTTGCCAAAACAAAAAATTTGAAAAAACAAAAACAAATGTCTTTGGATTTCTCAAAATTTTTAATTTCAAAAACCTCAAAAATCCGAGATACAAGTTTGATAGCCCGGTCTATTGTCAGTAATTTGATTTAACACAATTTGGTTTATCTTAAATACCGTACTTTTGACAGCGTTTTCCGCAAACTATTATTTTGCAACAAAAACCGAAGAACATGACGTCACTCTGACGTCATTCCCGATTGACCTATCATAGCCTTATATTTATAATTTTGCCAACATGTGTAGAATTGATGTGAGAGAAGTTACTGTAAGTGTGGTGACGATACGGGTGTTCGTTTAGGAATTATTGCAAAATAACGGGAGGGGACAAAAAATAGCCCCCCCCCCAGTAACTCGCGGGTTAAGAAACAACAATAAATGCATTCAAACCACATTACTGAGATCTTCAAAATGACATATTGATGCATTGGCTCACCCCTGTCCTTATCTATTGGCTGATTTTAAGGAAAAAAAACATTTTCATCCGCAAAGAGCTACAAATTTATTTTTGCTTAAAATCAGCCAATAGATATGGTGAGCCAATGCATCAATATATCATTTTAAATCTCTCAGTAATGCAGTTTAAATGCATTTATTGTTGTTTCTTAATTCGCAGACAATCATATGCTAGAGGAGAAGATAAGCCAGATCTTAGTGTGTACCATAGCAACTGCGGGTACCTGTACATCTCATTTGTCCAGACGTGTCAAAATCCTAGACATCCAGGTCCTATGGATCCAAGATCCTAGAGGGTATCTCCCCATTTCTCTCATTTGTCCAGAACCAAAAATAATAATGGTGTTTTCTATATTATTTGTGGAATATATAATGATGCCTTGATTCCAATACATCAAAGAGGCAAAGCATAAATTGTCCAAAACTAATTTGCAGCACCCAGGAAAGCAGCAAGTGACATTGGCGTATCCAGAACGGAGGTGGGGGCACAGGTGGTTTGGGGGCAATTTCCACACAAAAATAACACAATTTTGAAAACTCATCGGATTTTGCTTGCTTATGCATCGATAGCTGATTTAAAACAAACTTCCTTCAGTAAAAGTTGCTTAGATTGTCATCTATATCAGAAAATATGTCAATTTTGTGCTGATTTCAGGCGGTTTGGGGGCCATGGCCGCCATGCCCCCCCCCCCCCCCCCCTCCCCCTCCCCCTGGATCCGCTAGTGGCAAGTGATGTCATCCTTGAATGTGGAAACATCTGGTTATTCTTGCATCCTTGTAACAATAGGTACAACAAATATCAGTAGACGATGCAATGTCACATGGTTCTGGAGTACAATTATTGAGAAACCACGATCTTCATGTGTAGCCATTGGCGGATCTAGAACAGTGGTGTTGGGGGGGGGGGGCACAAGTGGTTGGGGGGGGAAATTCCAAAAATTGTCACACAATTCAGAAAACTCATCGGATATCGCTTGCTTATGCAATATGCATTGATAGCTGATTTAAAACAATATTTACTTAGTAAACGTTGCTTAGATTGTCTTATATCAGGAAATGTCTAAATTTTGTGCCGAATCCAGTTTTTTTGGGGGGGGATGGCCGCTACCCCCGCCCCCTTGATCCGCTAGTATGTGTATCACTCATATATCATATGATCACACAATGTGTTATGTGTTGACAAAATGTGATGTATGTTTACAAAATGTGCCAGAGCGACGATTTTGGTAAATGTTGTTAGTCACCGAAGCGTGATAAAAACCTTATTTCTAGAGTAATTTGCCATAAGAGCACGACAAATGGAAGGGAGTTAGCCTCGCTCTTTGTCGGTGTCTGCCTCGATGTTTTTTCACCTCTGCTGAGTAGAGCCGTTGAGGTAGATTTTTGGGATAAACGAACCGTGGATCATATGATTTCTATATCTAAGCTACAATTCTGCTATCTCAGTTCAAACCCCATGTTAAGGTGGACTATTCCCTTTAACACGCGCTGCTCCTAAACCGAACAAAGCAGAGTTTCCAAAAATTAAAACGATATTTGTTAATGACATGAACGTTTTTGTGTGCAAATTTTAAACCACATCAACCGAGTAGTTACGAAGAAATAGGCCTTTGAAAACCATGGCTACGGTCGGGCCGCTCATACGTTGATTTTTCGCCACGTTGAGGGACGTAGGAAAACGGATGTTTCATGCGTTGACGGAAGATCTCGAGTCCGCTCAGTAACAATTCAAGGAAAATCATATGTACCTTTTTGCACGTTAGGGTGCAAAATGCTTATCAATCGTGCAGTAAAACTGCAAACAGTGGTGCAATACATTAGGTGGTTTAACAATAGACACATGTGAACGGTCATCTCTAACCCGTGCCATGCAACACAAGTGTTAACCCCCGGGACCCACCACCGCTCCCTCTCCACAGAGGCGCCCCAGCCGCCGACTATCCTGGGCTACGAGCCGGACGAGGTGCTGCAGGCCGGGGAGCGGGTCACTCTCAGCTGCCTGGTGCGCGGCGGCAACCCGCGGCCTCGGCTGACCTGGCTGAGCGGGGGCCGCACCCTGGAGTCCCGTCTGCAGCAGGCCGACCGCGACACGCTCAGCCTGCTTACCCTGGCGGTGACGGCCGCAGACAACGGTCGCCAGCTGACCTGCCGCAGCCGCAGCGCCGCCACCGAGCGGCCCAGCGACGCCAGCGCCACGCTGCGGGTGTCGTGTAAGTTGAGCTGTGAGGTACGCCGGCAGGTGGCGGCCTGCCGCAACTGCGCTACCACTTACCAGCAGCGATGGTGTGAATGAAGACGTCTTTATTACGTCTGGATTAAGCTCTGTCTGTGTAAATGTCCGCACCGATTTGAAGTATTGTAAAACAAAAATCTTGCCAGCACGGAGATCGAACCAATTAAGCGCGTCACTTAACAAAAAAGATAAGCTAACTAGTCAACGGCATACAAGCTTACATACCATTCAACTGCGGGTATGTAAGTCAACTGCGGGTACCACAACGCGTCAACGGGTTAACCCTATTTGTAACAGGGGGGGGGGGGGGCGGATTCCGCCCCACTCATGTTTGTCGCAGATATCTTCAGAACGGCTGGGAGCAGGCCCATTCAATTTTCGGAGTTTTCCTAGAATTTAATTCCGCATTTGGAGTCAAAATTTTGAGTTCTTAAATTGAACAGAGGTGGTTCCAGGGTACGGTTTTGGGAGGGTTCGGCGGCGACATTTGGCGATAATACGGAAATGCGATCTTCACGGTTTCTTCCTAACTGCCTCAAGTATGAAGGAGTTGCATCGGTTTACGGTTATTGCAACAAGTGCAAATTAGTTGATGTTAATGAAATATCATACAAATTGCATGGCAGAGGCGGTTTCAGGGGCTTGAAAAGGGGGGTTTCCAGGAAGTATTCAATGCTTGGCGGGAAGCCAACAGAGCGATGCAAGGAGCATTTATAGCAATCAAGATGTAAAAGATAGCTTCTCCTTCCATTATTTGCATAATGTATTACATATAAAGTTGCAGGGGCGTATTCAGGCACATGAAGAGGGGGTGACTGCCATAATGATGACGATATACCAGCGATTACAGCGCAATAGACGGGTAACTTATAATGATATATGCACCTATGAGGCCAGGAGAGGGTATACAATCATTTTTTGCAGAGGCGCGCTCAGGAATAGAAGAAAGGGGTCATATTATTGCAAGGAAACTAAGATGCATGGGCCTACAATGACATAACATACTGCAGTTTTCGGATGAAACACGCAGCACAGGGTACTCTACGAACGATTATAAGATAATGGGCGAGTCCAGGTAGGGTAAAGGGGGGGGGGGGGGGTAAGCAATGTGAATTGAAGTTGTAAGTGAAATAGTCACTGTTGACTAGTTAGTATCATAATAGCGGATAATATACTTATCAAAAGGTCTTGCACCTCCCCAGTTTGGATCCTGGATGCGCCTATGATGAAGTACAATATGCAAAAAAGAAAATAGAAATATCTACGATCAGTAGCTTATTTATAGTGCTGGGTAGCAACATGCCTGCGGTTAATATTTTGTCCTATTTGACCTTCCCTTTTCACTAACCTGGTACCGCCAATGGCAAAAAAATATGATTTATAACTATTTTTCTAATGTCACAATAACATACCATTTCATTTATTAAAAAAACATAAAAAACTGTTTTATTCCGCATTTACTTCACCCCATATTGAGTGACCTGCACACGCCTATGATTTTTGAATTTTAAAAAGTCATCGCGATATATCAATCTCCAATGAAATCTCTATCGATTCCCATTGGTTGTGTTCAAATCGGTTAATAAACATGACAGCTGTGTTGGATCACATATACCACTAAAATTTGTAGTTTTTGCCCCCCTGTTGCCCCCTTATCAAAAATTTATATTTTATATTTTATAAATGTAGATCGTGTTGAAGGGAACCAAACTCCGTTTCATTTGTGGAAATCGGACGGGTAGATCTCGAGATCTCCGGGGGGATCGGAATCCGCCCCCCCCCCCCCCTGTTACAAATAGGGGTAGCCAGGAGCCTGTTACAAACAGGGTTAACGGCTCAACGGGTTGATGGGTCAATCAACGGGTTAAATTCCAAACGTTCCTCCAGTATCCAGCTATTTGCATGAACACTGATATTTTTTCAGAACACTGTAATGCGAAAAGGGCAGACAGTAGAGTTCTACACGGCTGTACTTTTCATTGGCCTACCCACCCCACAGCCGTGGCACCACAGCCGCAGCCGCCCACAGTTGTGGCCAAATGTGAGCAACCAGCCGCCAGCCGGCCGATCATTTTTTTAAAACAATAATTGTGCTAATTTGAAATTAAAATGGTGTAGAAAATAAGTTGTTAAAGGGAATGTTTCACCTTTGTATTGGTTTTTAACTGAGATAGCCGTTATCTTTGGCCGTTATTGAAATTTTGGAAATACTAATTTCATTTTCCCCCAAACTTAGCCTTCTTTAAGCAGTTCAATTTATAGTTTGCAAAATGGGGTCTAGGCCAGTGCCGCCGATGATTAGCTGACAGCGTCCTTCTCAGCCAATCCCACTTTCTCAGCCAAGCAGCACCGGTCTATAGCTAAATAATGACGTCATCATCCCCCCCCAAAAACATAATTTGTATAAAGTTGTGACTTTTTAAGAAAAAAATATCACCATCGTTTTCAGCAGCACTTGCTACATATTTTAAACGACAACCAGCGTATATTTGACTACTTTCAGAAAGATGAAACATTCCCCTTAATCCTCGCCCTAAACATTCCCTTTAACCTCAAGGGGGCCTGACAGGCCCCCTGAGGTTTTTCTTGAATAACGTTTTTAACATGCGGTCCATCTTGCTGAAATTTTCGGTAGCTGAGTTTACAACAATTATACGTATGCTGTAAAAACATAACTGAAATTGGTTAAGTGGTTCGGGAGATAATCATGTTTTGATGACGTCATGTTGGTAAAAATTTCGAAATATTTGAAAATCGTAGAAAACAGAGTTTTTAAGCAAATTGCAAACGCAATTCACCAAAGATACAAAATGGCATTTTCTTTAAAATGGCAATCTCGGATTTTCAAATTTTTGGGTTTTTGACCCCTAAAATAAAAAAAAAAACTTTTTTTAATACCCACAAAATCAACATTTTCAAAGATATTAGAAAAGGCGGAACATATGTGAGAGAACTGAGTATGGACAATACCCATACCAAATTTCAAAGCAATATCTTCATTTTTAACTGAGTGATGGCTCCCTAAGTTTAAGAAACTGATGACGTCATTTAACCAAAAAAAAACTTTTTTTACTTTTTTTTGACAAGATACGAACAAATAATTACCTTTTCTGTATCTCTGAGCTAAAACTAGTCTAGGAACATGCCTTTTTATTTACATTTATCAATTTCTAATTTTGAGGTTTTCTGAAGAGCAAAATCGCTGTTCTGGACGTGGTAAATCCGAGGTCATTCACTTAACCTGGAAGGTCACCCGTTGACCTGAAACCTAAAAATCGCATACTGTTAGATTCCTCTCATGGCAGGCAACATGCTGGTTCTTACCGCATTGCTCTAAGTTGCTTGGTTTTGAAGTTAACAGGGGGGCCTGTCAGACCCCCCCCCCCACGTAGGGCGAAGGTGACAAAAGCTCCCGTAGGGCGAGGGTTAATTAAATGTGGTGTAAATAAATTGGGTAAACCCAAAATCACCAGAGGATAACCACGGGGCTTTTACCCCCCCCCCCCCTCCTCCCCAGTCAATGGCGTTCGGCTGAGACCCCATTCAATGCCGGGTTAACCCGCGAGTTACTGGAGTATATTTCATAACGCGACTTACTGGGGGTCTATTTTTTGCCCCCCTCGGATCTCCGGAATTACTAGACCGATTGTACAAATACAAACGGTATTGGATAGCCCTGGAAAATTTATCGAAGGAAACATAATATTGTGGACCTCGGGGTCACCGATGACGTCACAGGCCAGGTCAAGTACAACATGTTTGAACGTGTCTAAAGGTCTCGATGGATGGAATTGTCGCGCAAAATTGCGATATTAAACGCATAAGCAGTCGATACATCGGTATGATTCGTGTGTCTGACACTTCTAAGTACCATTCTAAGCAGTTTATGACCTTGGGTCAGGTCAAGGTCATCCGGGGTCACGAGATCAAACTGCAGATTCCGGTCATTAGGCGTTGTAACACATGTTTATGGGTTTGTTTTTCGTCTAGAACGCGAAAAATGAACAGTCATTTTTGACTCAATCAGTCATTTTTGACGACATCAACTTCACATTTGGTACACATATTCACCGAACACGTTTCGATCACATATTTTCCGGTTTTTTGATAATTCTGATTCTTGAGTGAAAATTTTGTTTAAAAAAAGGTATTTATATTTCTCAAAATTTTGAATAAAAAATACTCAAAAATCCGAGATTGCAGTTTCATAGCTCGGTCTATTGTCAATAATTTGATTGAAAACAATTTAATTTATATAAAGCATTGTACCTTTGACAGCGTTTTCCGCAACCCATTATTTTTCAACAAAAACCGAAGAACATGACGTAATTCCCGGTTGACCTATAATAACCTCATCTTTTTTCTTTGGCCAACATGTGTAGAATGTATGTGAGAAACGGTACTGTAAGATTGGTGACGATACTGGTGTTGGTTTAGTATTTATTGCAAAATAACGAGATGGGGGGGGGAATATCCCCCCCAGTAAGTCGCGGGTTAAACTCTCGACTGCAACCGATTGAAGACATGTCTTCCGTGGTAAATCAGAAATAGTACTGAAACATTGGCGTTTCCGAAATTTGGTCTTGGTCTTTAAAAAATGGTACTTTGAAAGAACGTCTTTCTATTTCCATACACATTTTATCCCGAATGGCATCCTTCAAAAGGGACAACTGTGGTTGCAAGTAACACTTGCATATCAAAAGTAAAAATGTGTCTTTTTAAATATCGCTGTGTTTGCAAGTCTGCTGAATATTTTAGCGTGCGACTGCTTACATTGGGATTGTAATCCGTAAACACTTCGATAAAAACGCGTAAAGCTCAAAAGCTTTGAATTCGAAGTAAGATAAATGTTACTTTGACTCATTCGGCATTGTCCGCAATTTCGGGGCAAAACCAAAATTGTACCTTTTCAGAGAGCTTGCTTTGTAACAGCTGAATTATAGCAGCTGATGGCTCAAATGTCAAACCTGTTTTTGATAGCCAATGTATGTGGCTTGCCAATGATATGTATAAATTAGTGATGTAAATCGGAGTCCAAATTTTTGGACGTCAGAAAATAGTCCGATTCGGATTTGGACTTCGATCGGTCAGCCATACTTCGGACAATTTTCGGTCAAGGCATATAGATCACAATTCATGCATTTTTCGACCTTTACCCGCGCACTGCAGGGTTAAGGTGCAGGTTAAGGGTTGATTTCCGCCCCCTTAGGTGTTTCGCGGATAGCGAAAAACGGCGACACGCAGCGCCGCCGGATTTCGACACACCTGTTAGGACATCAATTGCCCACACTTTGATAAAAAAACTCGGGTCATCTCAGGTCAGGTCACCAGACCAGGTCAAGTGACCCTACCTCCAAAAATGTTTGCAGTTGTGCCAAAGCCAGAGTTTCTAACCGATCAGTTTGCAACTTACAGGATGTCATGAGGGCATCAGTACAGACAATTTGTTGATCTCGGAATTTTGATATTGGTGACCAAGGTCAGGTCAATTTCGTAACCTCCCCATAATAAGTCAATGGGGAAATATATACATGCTTCCTATTTCAAGCATATGCATGATATTATCCCAATTACTTCTGGATCATGTTATTATGGGATATTATTGATGACCCAAGTGTAAGTTTTGTTCAGTGACCCCTATGGGGTCATTTGAGGTCAAGGGAGGTCACCATCACTTTTTTGTCAATAACTCCCGACATAATGAAGATAGAGAAGTAAAACAGACATCAATGTGTTTGTCTTGTCGAGACACGTCTTCCCATATGCCACATGCCCTACTTGGGTCACCACTTGACCTTGACCTGATGTCACATTTTTAAGTTGACTTAACAAAATTACCATGTATATCATTGGAAGCGCCTTGACGAGATAAACACAATGGCGCAAACAGTTGTTCGTTATCGTAATTAAATAAAAAGTAATTAGCAAAAACGATTTTGCAAAAAAAAATGACCTCTGGAGCCCCAAATATTGACCTGAGATCAATTTTGAGGACACCTTGTCGATTGTATATTTTACTGGCTGGCGTTTGCTTTTATGTTTGTTTTTAACTAGCATAGTTTCCGAGATATATGGGAATTTCTGGAGCGATGTCCTAAAACAGAAACAATGGAACATTTGACCTTTGATGACCTCTGGTGACCTCAATTGTGACCAGACTTAAAACTATACAAATACTTTCGATAGAAATTGTATCAAGCCATCAAATGACGTTTTCCGCTTGTCGGTACGTAGCGTAGTTTTTGAGACCTCACGGGGGCGGAAATCTACCCCCCTGCAGTTCGTGTTCGGCGCAAAGCCCCTGCAGTGCCCGGTTAAAAGGTTGTACACCTTACAGGCAGTTAGATATATTTTTCCACTTTTTGTCCATAAATTTATAGGCTGCTAGTCTGCAAAAATTCCTTAAAATTAACAGGCAGAATAGACATAGACTGAATTTGAGACACATTTCTAGAATCTGTTATGGCAGGGTAGCAATAAGGTAACCAACTTATGAGAAATTGCAATTATTTGAGCAGTGCAGTTAATTATGGACATGAAATAAAGTAAATACATCACTAATTGCCATGTATAGGATGTTTAAAACAATGACTATGTTTGGTCTATTGGATTCATCGGACACTTTTCGGTCCACATTGTCATATGGGATCGGACTTTCAATCGGACATGATTTGGACAATTTCCGAATCTTACACCACTAGTGTAGATATTCTGTAGAGTAATGTGTATGTCCGCTCCAAGGATCCAAACAGAAAAGTTTCGGCGTTCCCCCCAGTCTCCCATAATGATGCCAAAGTGCAGTAAAATATATCTCATAATTCATTGCCATTTTAAGTATCCAGAAACTCAGAAATATCAAATCACCATCAAATATAGATGTGATTTAAATACAAACTTTGATTTATCTCGTTTGCGAACATGAGGTACGTTTATCATGTCATTGTACCGTCAGGTTCTTGATTTGTGTGTAAATTCACTAACCCATTATATAATTGGCTAGCATGAATTTGCCAAGGCACTTGGGCCCTTGGGTGAAAATAACTTCAAAGACGACATGTTCAGCATACCCGCGCTGAAAATTTCCGTCTGTACACACGAATCCAAGCCAACAGCAAATTAGATGGTTTCCTTGAAGACCATTTAGTTGAAAGGTTTCTGGAATCCACTCTGAACGAAGTGCTACCTCCGCAGCGTTCGAATCAATGTCGCAGTCATTTCTCTTTCACGGTCAAGTGCTGGTCAAGCCAACATGAAGGCATTTCTTGTGAAAGTTTGCAAATACTTTGCGAAAGTTTGCACCAGAACACTATACGTTTGAAACAACTGGTTAAACTCCCGTCTATTTGGTCCCTTCTGGGACCTGTCCAGTGATGAGCTACCGAGTGAAATCAGTGAAACTGTTCAGCGATAGGCATTGAAACATCTTGAAACGTGTGCGAACAACCCGCGCTGTACGTTTCAGTTCCGCCGAGCCGGCTGGACATCAGCGTGACCCCGCGGCAGCTGCGGGCGGAGCAGGAGGCGGAGCTGACCTGCGAGTCGCGGCCGTCCCTGCCCGCTGCCCAGCTCAGCTGGTGGTCACACGGTCAGCAGGTCACCGAGCACGTGCTCAACACCGAGACGCTCCCGTCCGGAGACCACGGCGGGTAAGAGGCTCGAGCTAGCTCTTACCCGAGCTAGCTCTTACTAAGAGCTTAACCCTATTTGTAACAGGCTCCTGGCTACCCCTATTTGTAACAGGGGGGGGGGGGCGGATTCCGCCCCCCCCCCCCCGGAGATCTCGAGATCTACCCGTCCGATTAAAAAAAAATGAAACGGTGTTTGGTTCCCCTCAACACGATCTACATTTATAAATAATAACAAAATCTAAATTTTGGATAGGGGGGCAACAGGGGGGCAAAAACGACAAATTTTAGTGGTATTTTTGATTCAACATAGCTTTCATGTTTATCGACCGATTTTAACACAACTAATAGGAATCGATAGAGATTGAATCGGAAATTGATATATGATGGTGACGTTTGAAAATTAAAAATCATAGGCGTGTGCAGGTCACTCAATATGGGGGTGAAGTAAATGCGTAATAAAACCATTTTTTGATGTTGTTTTTCGATAAATGAAATGGTATGTGATTGAGACATTAGAAAAAACAGTTATAAATCATATTTTTTGCCATATGCGGTACCAGGTTAGTGAAAAAGGGGGGTAAAATTGGGAAAAATATTAACCGCAGACAAGTTGCTACCCAGCACTATAAATATGTTACTGATCATAGATAGTTCCTTTTTACATGTTGTACTTCATCATAAGCGTATCCAGGATCCAAACTAGGGCGGCGCAAGACCTTTTGATAAGTATATTATCCGCTATTATGATACTAACTAGTCAACAGTGACTATTTCACTTACAACTTCAATTAACATTGCTTACCCCCCTTTTACCCTACCTGGACTCGCCTATTATCTTATAATCGTTCGTAGAGTAGCCTGTGGTGCGTGTTTCATCCGAAAACTGCAGTATGTTATGTCATTGTACGCCCATGCCTCTTAGTTTCCTTGCAATAATATGACCCCCTTTCTTCCATTCCTGAGCGCGCCTCTGCAAAGAAATGACTTTATTCCCTTTTCTGGTCTCATATGTGCATATATTATTATAAGCTAAACGTATATTGCGCCGTTATCGCTGGCATATCGTCATCACCATGCCAGTCACCCCCCTTTTCATGTTCCTGAACACGCCCCTGAAACTCTATATGTAATAAATTATGCAAATAATGGAAGCAGAAGCTATCTTTTACATCTTGATAGCTATAAATGCCCCTTACATTGCTCTATTGGCTTCCCGCCAAGCATTGAATACTTCCTGGAAACCCCCCTTTTTCAAGCCCCTGAAACCGCCTCTGCCATGCAATTTTGTATGATATTTCATTAACATCATCTAATTTGCACTTTTTGCAATCACGGTAAGCCGATGTAACTCCTTCATACTTGATGCAGTTAGGAAGAATCCGTGAAGATCGCATTTCCGTATTTTCGCCAAATGTCGCCTCCGAACCCACCCAAAACTGTGCCCTGGAACCGCCTCTGTTCAAGTTGAGAACTCAAAATTTTGACTCCAAATCCGGAGTTCAATTCTATGAAAAGCCCCAAAATTTCATGGGCCTGCTCCCAGCCGTTCTAGAGATATCTGCGAAAAACATGAGGGGGGGGGCGGAATCCGCCCCTCCCCCCTGTTACAAATAGGGTTAATTAAGTCCGATAGCCAACTGAATTTATGTGGGTATTAGTGAGTATTTGCTGCTATTATTCAATAATATTCAGGAGTGTTAACCTTTCAAAGGTCTTTGTGGGACACATTTATATTGCATTTGACTATATCAGATAGATGCAGACCAGAAAAAAACAATGGTATTACTGTGATGAAATATGCATTATTGCGATGAAGACGGTGCATTAGTTTAGCGTCGAACCACTGGGCCCTTTTGATGGCGCAAAGTAAAATGTATATTTTAACCAATCACTGTTGAACAAGAGCAGGCCAAACAGCATTCCTGAGTTTAGGAGGCTTTCTCCCACCATTCGGGCTAAACAGATGTGGCGTAAGAACCTGTGACATATGCCGTGACCTATCTCCCTTCTCACTGGCAGTTATTTCAGCCGCAGTGTACTGAGGACCTATCTCCCTTCTCACTGGCAGTTATTTCAGCCGCAGTGTACTGAGGACCTATCTCCCTTCTCACTGGCAGTTACGTCAGCCGCAGTGTACTGATAACCTATCTCCCTTCTCACTGGCAGTTACCACAGCCGCAGTGTACTGATAACCTATCTCTCTTCTCACTGGCAGTTACCACAGCCGCAGTGTACTGATAACCTATCTCTCTTCTCACTGGCAGTTACCACAGCCGCAGTGTACTGATAACCTATCTCTCTTCTAACTGGCAGTTACCACAGCCGCAGTGTACTGAGGACATCGATACACTTGACACAAATTTGTCCAGGCGCCCTGTATGCCTTGCATGTAGGTATGCACCTGCCCTACTTAACTATTTACCTAAATAAAATGTGGATAGGGTACCTACCATGTGCCAACTTATATTCCTAAAACAGCTCTTCCTACACTGATAATGTATGCCTCAAATTTAATGGTTAAGCTTGCAGGGCCTATTTTAACATGTTAACGGGGAGGGGAAAATGCCCCCCCCCCCAGTCAAGGGGGGGGGGATTTCCCCCCTCTTGGTTTTCCTTCGAACCAATGATCGCAACGAGACACGCAAGGCGGCATTCGAAAGCTCTCAATGAGACAAATACAAAGCATACTCTAAAGTTGCAAATTGAGGTCACATGTTAGGTCACGTTCAGGTCAAAGGTCATAATCGAGGTATTTGAATGCATGGACCATACTTTCCATCCAAAGCCTTCGATTGAGAACATGATCACTCAGAGTGCTCTCAAAGGTATCGTACACATCCCGCATGAGCTAAAGTGAGATTGTTGGCAAAGATCAAAGTCAAGGACAAGTCACAAAAGGTCACTATGCGCAAAATATATACGAGACATGCAACATATGCTTTATGAGTTATGTTACATGCATAATTCGATAGTGATAGTCATTTTACCATCTGACCTCATTTAAGTAAGGTTAATGTCGAGCTCAAGTCAAGGTCAGGTCACATAAGGTCAAAACATATTGATAAATCTAAATAAAAACGCATGTTTCTAGACCAATTTTGTCTCAGAAATACAGTGCTGGAATTTATTTGTCTGTATCTGGTGACTAAATCCATAACAAACGCAATTAAAAAATATGACGTCATGAGTTACTCATACTTAGGGAACCCGGAGCCATACGTCAGTCAAAAATAAAGATATTGCTTTTAAATTTGGTTTGGGTATTTTACACATAGTTCTCCAACATATATTCAGTTTTTGTTTAATGTTAGAAAATGTTGATTTTGAGGGCATTTTGTATTTATTTTTGGTTTCCATTTCTGGGTAAAAAAAACGAAATGTTCATAATTCCGAGGAAGCCATTTTTTAGCTCTTGCCATCCACTATCTTTTGACGTTTTTGTATCGCATTTTGCTCATAATATGGCATTTGTACACGGTCTGTTAAAGCTTGGCTGATTTTTTTCGTCAAATGCGTGTGTAGTGACGTCACTAAATTCGCCATATCTCGATTTTTTTTCGACGAAATTGCTTCATGTTTACACATAAGACGTACAATTGATGTAGAAGATGGTACCCGAAGTTTCACGTCGATAAAGCTATTGGTTTTCGAGATATTGCGAAAGTTCGTCAGGGGGGCGAAAAACGCCCCCTCCCCAGCCAATGGCGGGTTAACACACACTAGTAGCGCTTTCGTTCTCCATGGCAACCAGGCGTGAGCCAATGAAAAGCCAGAACGTATTCCCTTTCCGGCTTTTGATTGGCTGACGCCTGGTTGTCATGGCGAACGAAAGCGCTACTAGCGCTACTAGCTTGTGCCCGAGCAGCGCTCAGTTTGATCGGAAACGTCACAGAGCCTCCAAAAATGCCGCATTCGATGTAAACAATGGTAGGGAAGGACGAATTTGTCAATGACCTTCATGAAGTACACAAGGTACTTGTTTTGTATTTTTTCCAAACTTACAACTTTGAATTTGGGAATAATTTTATTTAATTCTTAAATTTAAATAAAATAATTTTAAAACCATAACGGTAGCCTAAGAAATTGTTGCTAACAAAATCAAAAGGTCATTATTTCCCTTTAAGCGACTACTTTCGAATCTGATTGGCTGAACCATTTTTTTAATTCGCGACTCAGAGAGTATGCATATAGTTTTAAGAAACATTTATAATTTACGGCCTTCTGTCCTGAATCGGCGCGATATAAGGCCATTTTTGACAATATGAAAATGAATGGTATTAAAAATATAATCAAATCGTGTTTGGGAAACATTTTCCAAGGTGAACCATTTCCTTTAAAGGGAAATAATTACCTTTTGATTTTGTTAGCAACAATTTCTTAGGCTACCGTTATGGTTTTAATTTTTTTTTTTTAATTTAAGAATTAAATAAAATTATTCCCAAATTCAAAGTTGTAAGTTTGGAGAGAGAAAAAATACAAAACAAGTACCTTGTGTACTTCATGAAGGTCATTGACAAATTCGTCCTTCCCTACCATTGTTTACATCGAGTGCGGCATTTTTGGAGGCTCTGTGACGTTTCCGATCAAACTGATCCGTGAAGCAATCCGTGAAGCATCCGTGATGCATGACTGAGTATCAGTATAAGTCATGAATAACAACAACATGCAAACTATACCAACTCGAATGAAATAAGGGCGGAATGATTGGAACCCCATTCAAGCAAGTATTCGCAAAGCACTCGGCACTGCGCTACAATAGCAAAAGGCGAGAGAAATGCATATTGGATACAATATTATTACGTCATAAGTTTCTGAAGTGTCAACTACTATGAAATACAGGGATAAAATACCTTTAATAATGATTAACAAGAAAATCAAACTTAAAAAAATGAATAAGTCATTAATTAGCTTTCAACTCAAAATCAGATATATTTTGCAATGCTACACAAGACTATGGCACCAGTGACGTCATTAACGAAGCTTGCTACGGGACTTGGGTATACTGATCAGGAACAACTCGCCACAAATGGTTAAGTGCGCCGAGAAGCATGACAATGACTTTGTAAACAAATCGCCGACGCTAAATAGGTCGCCGTCGATGTGCATCGATGAGCTTCCGATTGAATTGCCAGTTTTGTGTTATTGTTTGTTAGTTTTTTGGGGAAAAATTATTATTTTTCATGATAATATAAAGCATAGTGTTATATACAGCCACAGACAAATTATACAAAACTCCTAATGTCGAAAACAAATGAATCGATTTGCAAAAATTGAGGGTCGCAACCACTAACTATTGATGTGCATCGATGAGCTTCCGATTTTATTGCCACTTTTTCCAATCGCTGTTAGTTTTAGAAGATCGCCGGGCATATAATCACAACAAGCAGAACGCACAATATATTTTCCACTCCATTGCGTAAAAAAGCAATACGGGAAAATCCCGCAGTTTGATGAGGACCAAAAGTACTTGCAAGTACCGATCGTTAAAAGTGTGGAACGCTTATCAACTATAACTTGAAATATCTTTGGGTAGGAAGGTTTTTATGCAAAATGTGATGAATTTACAATATATTTTGGTCTCGTCTGGCGATTTCAAGTGCTAACTCCATTTTTGTGGGAAAAGGTCATTATTTCCCTTTAACAGCTCCGTTTCAAATTTCGGCTCCAAAATAAGAGGCCGAAAATTTCATGTCAAATCCAGGTCTCCTCTTATCTGTGGTTTATATAATTCGAATTATGTATATGGGTGATATCGCCCGAAGAGAATTAAAGTTTTGGGCGACATTAAAGAGATGCCTGAGACTATAACTCGAAAACCGTTCGACGGACGGGGCTTATAATTTTACAGCGTGAATATACGGCCCAGATGACCCCCGACAATCGAAATACGAGAAGTAGGATGTTATGGTTTGGTCGATCTGACGCGGACTGCCCCGAGTGGCCTCAGGTCACGTGACCTTGAGGTCACAGAGCGACTACAGGGCTGATGTTATATATCATTGAAAGCAGGTCGACGAGATAAGCATAATGCCGTTTATTTGAGCTCTCTAGCACAATTACGTGCAAAGTTATTACCAGAGACGTGCTGTGCTGGTGACCATGATTTTTCAAAATACACAAATATAAATAAAATATTTAGAGAAAAAAACTATCACAATGTTTTAAACATCGAAGGTTTATGTATAGATGTCGATTCTGGCATGGACAAAATTCCGAATTTGAAATGGCCACATTATAAAATCACGTGATTTAACCTGAGATCACGCGTTGAAATTCCAAAAAATTCTAATTTTCCAAAAATGATTATATCAAAATAATCTATTGTTACCGATGATTCTGATGATACATAGCATTATATGACTCGCATGATTTAGATGGGAGATATTGCCTGCTGAAAATTAGAGTTTTGCTGGACATTACAAAGTTGCCCGAGGCTTTAACTCGAAAATCATTTGATGGACGGGGCTGAATGTTAACAGCGTGAATCTACAGCCCAGATAACCCCCACCACGTAGTTTTATCGAAATATGAGATGTAGGCTGTTATTTCGAGATATTTTTGACGATCTGACTTGCAATGCCCTAATCCCCCCCCCCCCTCCAACGAAAAATCGGTAGGCAAACGCGTGTTTTTGCCCCCACCCCCAAACCGTTCCGAGAGGTTGTGATTTTTGCTCCGGGAAGGCGTGATTTACCCCTCTTCCCCGCTCAACGACTCTTTCTTTCGTGCTGACGATCCGACACTTTAACTCGAAAATCCCCCCGCTCAACGACTTTTCGCGCTGACGACCCGACGCCGCCCCCCCCCCCCCCCATCCCCCCCCCCCCCCCCCCCCCCCCCACCACCCCCTCCACTCAACGAATTTTTGCGCTGACGACCCGACGCCACCCCCCCCCCCCCCACCTGACCCGGTCTGGCTGAGGGGTGAAACGGCTGTACGCTGCCCCGGTCTGGCCGAGGGCGAGACGGCCATACACTGCACCGGTCCGGCTGAGGGACGAGACGGCCAAACGCTGCCCCGGTATGGCTTAGAGGTGAGACGGCTAAACGCTGCCCCGGTCCAACTGAGGGGGGGGAGACGGCCATATGCTGTCCCGGTCTGGCTGAGCGGTGAGACGGCTAAACGCTGCCCGGTCCGGCTGAGGGGGGGAGACGGCAATACGCTGCCCCGGTCTTGCTGAGGGGCGAGACGGCATACGCTGCAGGTTGCAGGACTGACGAGGGGTAAGACGGCCATACGCTACCCCGATCCGGCTGAGGGGGGAGACGGCCATACGCTACCCCGGTCCGGCTGAGGGGGGGGGGGGGGGGGGGGACGGCCACACGCTGCCACGGTCTGGCTGAGGGCGATAAATGGCATTGTTTTGCCTTAATTAAAGACATGCCTTTAAAAAAGCACAGTATTTAAAAAGCATAGATTTGCAAGTTGCAACCTAACTACCTAACTTACTTATCTAACCGCGACGACTTCAAATTGCCAGTCGCCAACACCCGTCAAAAGACCGCAAAACGCTCGAAACGCAGCTGCGGCGACGGGGCTGGCCACGACTGGACCAGAGCACCAGTGACGTCATCGCTAATCTGTGCCGCCGATACATGGGGAATCCCGGGATGATACCCCATGTCTTTCTGTCGCAGCGATTGGCCGTATAAGAGTAGCGAGTTTCTGTCTGATTTTTTTTTTTATTGGTAGATAAACCTATCGCTGAAATACTGGCATCGTACAAAATAGTCAGAACTACTGTGTGTTTGATTGTGCGTTTATATTTCAAGAAAGACGAGAGAAGAGTTTGCTTGTAATTTCACAACAGTGGAGCTATTGAGAAGATTCACGCAAATGCTGGTACCTATTTTTGGAATATATGTGTGTAGCTAATTTGGTTGGTGTTGAGGCTATATATTCTTGTGATTCCGGGTCCTCCATGCAATGGTGGATGATTTGTGGGTGTACCAATAAATACAGTTATGACGAAAAGTGAAAACCTCTTGCGTCTTCAGTTTTGGAATTGGTTGAGTTTCTGCCCGACCAAGATACACCTTCCCAAATGCTGCAGAGTCTAGTTGCCTGATCTGATCACACAACTCAAATCTTGCCACCATATCTCAATCTGCCGAACAGCACATCGCATGGTGACCATAATGCATCACCAACAGTAAAACAGCTTGATTGATTTCAGTCAGCTTTATTGACAAATCGCACAGATGTGGCACAATGTGGTGCTAATGTAGGTGGTTTGGCGTCTGGTCACCTCAATGAAGATTGCGCTCCCATCCCTCAACAGGGGTGACAGTTTCCAGAGCATCTTCTGCAAGCAAAATGGAAAAACAAAAGTTCATACAATATTCAGGGCAGGACGGCAGGGCACGGCACAACACAGCGTACAGCCCTAGGCATTAAATGTACTCTTAACTTTGGTGCCCACTTATACTGATTGGAACGGTGAGTATAGTGTTATAATGGTCCAGTGTGTATCTAGCTGGTTAATAAATTAATTGCAGGGAAAAATACATAAATAACTCTGATTCGTACTTCTGCTTTTTTTGTAAAATATTTACCTTTTTTGCATTATATTTTATAAAACCACAATCAAGCAAGCATTTTCATTAAACAAATATATGAAACACCTGGTCTGTATTCAGTGGAGTACCCAGGATTCACTCCAGGAGGGGGCAATTTTTGATGAGGGGGGCATAAGGTACCCCCACAAAAAAACGGATTTGGCCCACTATATTTTTAGAGGGGCATATTTTCAACATTTTTCTCTTTAAAAAATGAAGAAAATCGTTCACTTTTTGGAAATAGGGCCCTTCGGGCCCTATTTCCAAAGGGGCTCATACGGCCAAGGGGGTACGTACGGATCTTCAGGAGGGGCCAATTGCCCCGTTTGCCCCCCCCCCCTGGGTACGCCTATGTCTGTATTAACAGACTGGTTATTTATTTGAATTATTTTGATTTGATTGCATTGAATCGATTGGAATCGTTCAATCAAAATTATTGAATTAAAACAATTGATTCACCACCAGATCTTTTGGCACATGAATTGTGATTGAATCAAAACCCGCATCAAATCAAGGCTGATTGAACCAAAATATTTAACGATTCAAGTACACTGGTAAATTGTGCAAATACATGCAGTCTCTGTGGCTACATTCATTTACACTGAAATACCATTTATGTAACAATGTTTTAATGATCATATATAATATATATGCATGTTTCCATTTTATTGATTTGACTAGTTCACCTCATATATTTAAATGTTGAATCAAACATGAATCGATTGAAATATTTGTTTTATTTTATAAAAAAATAGGATTATAAGTAAACAGGGATGATCAATAACATGGCAGCAATGTTTATTTTATATATAAAAGGCGAGAATAAGGCATAAGCTTTCACCGTTACGGCATCGTCACACATCATGTACCAAACTTAACTGCTGTTCAATGTATGTGATATTGTTTGATTTAGAATACTAACCCTTCTTGCATAGGAAATTATATTGGACAAAAGAGCACGTGTAACTTTGACTAACTTTCAAATGTCATTTTTTTTCTTCATCTGACGATGCTGTAACGGTGAAAGCTTCCTTATTGTCTCGCCTTTTATATATATATAAATAAACATTACTGCCATGTTATTGATCATCCCTGTTTACTTATTCTCATTCATCATGGCAAAAATAACCATCAAACACATTCAAAGAATCGTGATTGAATCATTCCAAAAAAGTTGAATAAATAACCAGTCTGTGACTGTATACAAAAGTGTATGAACTTGATCCCTCACCTCTCCTGATGTACATATATCGCTTACCTTGATACTTCGAATTTTCCCACCATAAGAAGCACGCACTTTTATAAATAATAATTAATAAACCATTAAAAAGAAACACAAAAAAGGCAACGCCTTGTCACATAGCCTTGCACAAAGCTCTACTACATTTGTAATGATAAAAATGCGCCGATTTTGCCTAGTGTTCTTCTGATGCACTGAGAGCTGATTGGTCGAGAGCATGCGAAATCTGACAGAATTTGCATGTAGAATGGAGCTTATGACATATCGGGAAAAATTTGCCAGCCTATCGCCAGTTGTTCTTTGCGTTACGCTGCCATATTGAAAGATATGCAGGCATATTCTGGGGATAATACGGGAACGAAACACCGAACATCCAGACAAATATCGGTACACTCCGAAAAATAGTTGTATTCAAACAAGTTTCTTTGAGTCAGGGAGTGTTCTTTTTTTGGGTGTTGATTAGAAAATGTAAGCAATGAAATATGTAATGTTTCTTTTGTATATTATCCTGCTTGGGGAATAGCTTTTGGACTTCTAAAGCAAGCCTTTTGTGTATAGAGAATTTCTAGATTAAAAAGCTGAAAAGTCTCGTTACACAGAACTTATCTGAAATTTAGTGGATTTGTTTTTTGTGCTATGTAAACAGGACTATTGTCGCGATCCCCATCGCGCCCTAGTGGCTCCGCCCTGCGGTGTATTGCAGGAATTAACCGACTAGGAGGAATCAAGATACACTTTGCACAGAGCAGAGGAGCGACTCCATCCATCGGCGCCTCCCGGATACTCAAGCTACATCCATCGGCGCCTCCCGGATACTCCCAGCACCTGAACACTGGCTCCAGATAGGTTGTTAGTGGTCCGATTGTATACACAGTTGATGATGCAGCGACGTACGACAGCAGACCGCTTCTGTTCTGCCAAGCCTCAAAGACAACGACGACGACGACCCGACGATGACGACGGATAGTCCCGACCGAGGACCCACGAACAATGTGCAGCTGGGCAGTCCCGGAGATCGTCCTATTTTGCTTCTCTAATTGGCCGTTGCCCCGCCCGACTGGCCTTTGACTCCACTGAACAAAGGACGACAGAGGGGGCCTCGTGCGTGTCTCGAGTCAGGTAATGACTGATTTCCTCGTTATGCGAGCACGCTTGGACGACCAGGCAGGGATGACGCTGCTGCTGACGCGCAACAAACGAGACCCGTTCCGGCGCAGGAAGAAGTCCTGAATCAGAGGCTCATTCTCAGGAGCAATGCTATTTATCCGCGCTCCCAGCAGCAGGCTTGTTAGGATAGCTTGACGTCGATATACGATGGCTGATTTGTGGGAGCATTGCAAGGTGTATCTCAGCAACCAGTTTCCCATCAGCATTCGGGATTCACGACGGTGAAGATTATGAAAACCTTTCACACAATCTCGCGACCATGTTGCGGAATTCCACATGCACATACAATTTGTATGAATTGAATTTCCTGTGAGAACTGAATGGATATGATATTTTGGTTGCAAATGTTTGCTAGTGTTTTGACATCCCGGCCTGCACGGATTTCTGTTGTTTCTGTGGCTAGCGACCGGGGTGATTGCTGAACTGGTCTTCTGCCATAACCTATATATAGATAGGTACTATCGCCATGTGCCGCAATGTATTTTCGTGCTATGTCCTGTTCGCCTTACCACGCACATCGTCGACAGATCAAAAAGACACACTGAGTGTAACAAGAATACAAATTAGTAGCGGAGTACCGGAGCCTGCTGCAGAGGTTGAAGGAGTCCAGGAAACCAGTCATTGTGACTGGCATCCTCCCTCGCTGTGGAGCCAGTGAGGAGTGGTACTCGAGAGCTCTGTCTGTGAACAGCTCAGTTCAGAACTTATGTTCAGCTATGGGGCTTAGTTATGTAGACTTATGGGATCAGTTCTATGAGTGGCGTAGGTATTATATGAAGGATGGGCTTCACTTATCGGATGAGGGGGCAAGGGCTTTGGGAGATGCCTACAGAAGTGTCATTCAGGGAAACTAGGTAGGAGGGGGGGGGGGGGGTTCGGGGACGCTAGTACTAGGGCATCAGGAAGTAAGCATTGGTAGAAGTTCATGTCAGAATAGGACAGTAGATCATAATTCCCTCAGAATTAGTAGAGTCAGCTCAAAGTATAAGATCACATGTGTGTTGCTGAATGCCCAAAGTATTAGGTCTAAATTTGATGAGTTTGAGTGTTATGTTGCCCTTGAAAAGCCTGATATCATTTGTGTAACCGAGACATGGGTTAGTGAGGGGTATAATAGGGATAGGCTACAGGATTTCGAGTTACAAGGGTATAACATGTTCTCATACTGCAGAGAATCACGGCAGGGGGGCGGAGTGTTTGTATATGTAAATAGCTTGTACTGCACTACTAGAGTTGATGATTCTAGTAAAGTAAAAGAAGTAGAATCAATCTGGCTTGACATTAAAATTGGTACAGGAAACAGAGGAAGGTTGAGGATAGGTGCATTTTACAGACCAGGGAATCTTCCAAGGAACTCCCAAGCTGAAACAGACCAAGATATTTGTGAGGAAATACGTAGGAACTTTCGGGCTCAGTGTCTTATTATGGGAGATTTTAACTTAAGAGGATACGAAAGTATAGCAGAGGAAACAAATGAGTGTAGGTTGTATAGGCAAATCTTTGAAGAGGAGCTTTTCATGCATCAGTTTGTAACAAAGCCAACCAGACATTGCTCCATTCTAGACCTTGTATTCTCAGACAACAGTGATCTAGTTAGTGACATAAGTATTTGTGAAGGTCTAGGAACCAGTGATCACAATATGGTTAAATTCAATATCTCATCAGAAATGAGGCCCAAAGATAACCTTATTATGGTTCCAAACTTCAGCCGGGCTGATTTTGATGGTATTAGAAATGACCTCGCACAGATAAAATGGAACGTTGAGTTGGCAGGTTTAGATGCATGTGAGGCCTGGAATGTTTTCAAAGCTAGATTAAGCCAAATTCAGAATCGGCATATACCCCTCAGGCACAAACGTAACAGAACCAAGGGCAAACCAGTTTGGCTTACCCCAGAAGTAAGGACTGCTATACAAGCTAAAAGAAGTGCATTTGGCATTTTGAAGGGATCTTCACTAGATATAAATCAGAAGGCCTACCAGAATGCAAGAAATTCAGTTAAGAAAAAGGTCAGAGCAGCTAAAAGGGCAAAGGAACTTGATTTAGCTAGACATTGTAATGCAGATAGTAAGAAGTTCTTCAGTTTTTATAAGTTCAGTACAGTTTCCAAAAATATAGGTCCATTTAAGGTCGATGATGTGTTAGTTAGCAAGGACAGTGAAATGGTTGAAGTGCTTAATGATCAGTTTCAATCTGTCTTTACTATCGAGGACCAGAGTAGAGAGGACCAGAGTCTCTGGCTCAGGCTGCAGCACTTCAGCCTGAGCCAGAGACAGAGGAGACTATAGGAGAGCTAGGTGGCATAAGTAGTGAACTTGTTCTAGAATATCTAAAGAAAGTAAGGCCTAACAAGGCAGAAGGACCTGATGAAATCCATGCTAGACTTTTAAGAGAATCTGAAAGGGTGTTGTCGGTTCCATTAGCCATAATATTTTATAAATCACTCGCAGATAGTAAAATTCCACTTGATTGGAAAAGAGCAAATGTTGTTCCTATTCATAAAAAGGGAGATAGAAGTAAAGAGGAAAACTATAGACCGGTTAGTCTGACCTCATTAGTCTGCAAGGTGCTTGAATCAATCATCAAAGATAAGATTGTTGAATTCTTGGAGCAAAATGAAGTCATCAAGGATACACAGCATGGCTTTAGGAAGGGCCGTTCTTGTTTAACTAATCTTCTGGAGTTTTTGGATGTTGCAACAGATAGCTTTGATCAGGGTAAACAGCTAGATGTAGCTTTTCTTGATTTCAGTAAAGCATTTGACAAAGTCTCCCATACAAGACTGGGGTTGCAACTTAAAATTCATGGGATCAGGGGCAAGATTCTGGATTGGTTAGAAATGTGGCTTCCAGGACGCCAGCAAAGGGTTATATTGAATGGGTGCCAATCACAATGGAAGGAGGTTCTCAGTGGGGTTCCACAGGGCTCAGTCCTGGGCCCATTGCTTTTTATAATATTTGTGAATGCAATTGAGAACAGTATAGACAGCAAAGTCTTGAAATTTGCAGACGATCTAAAAGTTGTCAGGATTATTAGAGGAAAACATGATCAGGATGTTTTTCAATCAGATCTGGACAAGCTAGTTGAGTGGTCTGAAGAATGGCAGATGAAATTCAATTTGAGTAAATGTAAGATTATGCACGCTGGACGGGTTAGCAGTAAACATAGGTATGAAATGGGTGGGCAGAAAATGGAGCAGATTGAAAAGGAAAGAGATTTAGGTGTCGTGGTAAACAATAGACTATCAGCGTCAGACCAGGTTGTAGAAGCTAGGAAAAAGGCACTTAGAATGCTAGGGGCCATTAACAGAAATGTTTCCTACAAGAGTGAAAAGGTAATAACAAAACTGTATTGTGCATACGTTAGACCACATTTGGAGTATTGTGTACAAGCCTGGTCTCCAACATATGAGAAAGATCGCTGGTTTTTAGAAAGAGTTCAAAAAGGGCAACAAAAATGGTTAATTGTCTTGGTAGTTTACCTTATGAAGATAGATTAAAGAAATTGGGTATGTTTTCACTTAGATATAGAAGGCTAAGAGGAGATCTAATTGAAGTCTTCAAATTTGTAAATAGTCAGCATTCTGGATATTTAAAGGGTAT
Organism: Chirona hameri; assembly: GCA_036785665.1. NCBI lineage: Eukaryota > Metazoa > Arthropoda > Thecostraca > Balanomorpha > Balanidae > Chirona > Chirona hameri. The sequence continues at coordinate 33,237 of JAXIVJ010001017.1, forward strand.
GTTTGAGTTCAATAGGGAAAATCGAGGTAGAGGTCATCAGCATAAACTCATTATGAAACAAAGTAGGACTAGGCTACGACAGTCATTTTTCAGTAGAAGGGTTGTAGGACATTGGAATATGCTACCAGGGGATGTCGCTGATGCAGTGACACTTGCTTCCTTCAAAATTAGATTAGATAAATACTTTACAGAGAAGGGATTAGTTCATAAATACTCGTGGGATTAGCCTTCTTTTATGCAGGTAGAGTAAGGTGATTTGAAGGGGCGAGACTGGTGGAGGGGCGAGGGGGGGGTGGTTGATGCCCAAGCAGCTGTGTCAAATTTGGCGGCGCTGCGCGCCGCCGTTTTCCCGCTATTCAGGAAAACCGGGGGGGCGGAAATCACCCCCCCACACACACACACACACAGGCCGTGCGCGTGTTAAACAAAAAACAAGGTGAATAGTTCCCTAATAATTGCACTAATTGCAGCGCAAATGACATTTAGTGTGACTTGCAAACTCACCAGTAACCTCGCATATAACACAAGTTTCTTACCCCCTACACAATGACCATAATCATTTAAGGTCGTTAATTTGTGCTTCAAATTGTCCCAACACACACTCGGGTATACGATACCTGAATAAATTCTATGATATGATAAATTCTATGATATTTCTAAGTTTTAGTATTTCCCAGCCAAAATTAGTATCTTTAAATTATTTCCGAAATAACATTAATTTCAATAGGTACCATTTAAACAATTGCTGATTAACGGCAGAGTAGGGGAGATCGGGGATTGTTGGACAAGGAACGTTGCCACAAAATTTCGCGTGAGTGTGGGGTGGGGTGTGTGGGGGAGGGGGAGGGGCAACCAGGTGGTTGCCACTCCCCCCCCCCCCCCCCCTCCCACACTCCCATAATGTTAATATTAAAGTCCTGCTAATCTTGGGGTCCGGAGGGATCTTGGGGGGCCGGCCCCCTGGCCCCTCAGGTGGCGACGCCCATGGTTGGGATAGGGGAGATATTTCAATAATGTTCCTTCCGTGGAGTATATAAGGGAAGAATCTGAATATGAGCGGCCGGCCCGGCCCGGCCCGTGGCGACGCTTTTGAGAAGCAAATATATCTGCAACAGCACGTCCGATTGACAAGCGGGCTTCTTTGCTGAGTAGTCCCATCCCCCTACCCTGTTTGAGACCAGAGCCGACTCACGTGAGTAACTACCACTGCGCGTGGCACGTGCCGCGTGAGGGGTGTAGAAAGGTGTTTTGTCGCAAAAGCTCCGCAACGGGTTGGCCGATTGTGTGTAAATTTGGTGTGTGGTTATGGATCTCTCAGCCGCCACTTTCCAACAAGTCAGGGGTGGGGTGCCTCTGCACGTACGCACGTGCGCACCCCTTTTTTGTCCCCGTACCTCAGAAACTACTTGCCCGATCGAATTGAAATTCACCATAGGTACATTTACTTCGCATTCGCTCGTTCATCGCCAACTACGGCGCCTTACTGGTTCGGTAAAAAGTTATGGAAGAAACACGACGCATGACCTCTGGGTCAATAGATTTTACCTCGTGGAGGTCGCAGGCCAAAAATGTCACATGGATCTTTGTATTTTGCAAAAGATTCGTGAGTCTGGTGAACATTGGGAAAATGTAGCCATTTCCTGGAGATTTATATGCATTTTCATGTTGCCCCAATGACCTAAAATTGAGAGGTCACAAAATCTACCTTGCCTTAGGTCATCGATATAAAAATTATCGGAAATAGCAGAATTGTTGGTATTTGTGACCTGATTAAATCCTGTAAGATTCCAACTGATCGGTTAAACAATCTGGCTACGGCATGACCTTATATTTTTAGATGGGATCACTAGACTTGACCTGAGGAGACCCGAGGTAAAAAATTACAGGATTTTGGTAACGGATAAGCAAACAGTTCTGCCAAAAATGGCGGTGCGAAACGCCGTCGTTTTCCACTATTTCCGAAAAACCTAAGAGGGGGAGGATATTCGCCCCCTGTTGTTGCGCGTGTTAACGTTTGCCACACAGACTAACACGCGCAACAACCTACAAATCATGGCGATGCCAATGTATGGATCTGGTGAACATTGAACATTGAACATTTCCATACACCTAAGACATTGGAGTAATCACCTTCGGTATTTTCATGCTCTGCATGCCCAATGTGCTCAACCTGCCGCACGAGTTGGATCAAATTACAACAATAATGGGGTAAGTTGAGCAATACTTGACATTTTATTTCGTGTAATTTTTGAAGTATAAACGTAAATTTTTGAAAATAATTGGTTTTTAATTAGGAAAGGTCAATTTTCGGACCATTCCAGTCTTTTTGGGGTTCTGGCTCGACTTGCTCGCTGGATCCACTGTTGAATATTGAAGCCGTAGTTCCTATTCAATCAAAGCATTACATTTGACGCAGTATTACGGAAAAACAAATGACCTTGGACATTGTAATTGGACTTAGTTATGTAAAAGGTGCAAGTACAGAAAGGAGTACGTTGTAGTAATACAAAATGCAATGTGCCAACAATACAATGTAATACAAAATACAAGTCTCTGTCGGAACTGGTTAATAAGCCTATGGTATGGCGTGAGTTGTTAGGCAAAAAAAAACGGTTAACCCGGCATTGGCTGGGGTTTCCAGACACCTTCCAGTGGCTGGGGGAAGGGGGGGGGATTTCCCCCCTCTTGGTTTTCCTTCGAACCAATGATCGCAACGAGACACGCAAGGCGGCATTCGAAAGCTCTCAATGAGACAAATACAAAGCATACTCTAAAGTTGCAAATTGAGGTCACATGTTAGGTCACGCTCAGGTCAAAGGTCATAATCGAGGTATTTGAATGCATGGACCATACTTTCCATCCAAAGCCTTCGATTGAGAACATGATCACTCAGAGTGCTCTCAAAGGTATCGTACACATCCCGCATGAGCTAAAGTGAGATTGTTGGCAAAGATCAAAGTCAAGGACAAGTCACAAAAGGTCACTATGCGCAAAATATATACGAGACATGCAACATATGCTTTATGAGTTATGTTACATGCATAATTCGATAGTGATAGTCATTTTACCATCTGACCTCATTTAAGTAAGGTTAATGTCGAGCTCAAGTCAAGGTCAGGTCACATAAGGTCAAAACATGTTGATAAATCTAAATGAAAACGCATGTTTCTAGACCAATTTTGTCTCAGAAATACAGTGCTGGAATTTATTTGTCTGTATCTGGTGACTAAATCCATAACAAACGCAATTAAAAAATATGACGTCATGAGTTACTCATACTTAGGGAACCCGGAGCCATACGTCAGTCAAAAATAAAGATATTGCTTTTAAATTTGGTTTGGGTATTTTACACATAGTTCTCCAACATATATTCAGTTTTTGTTTAATGTTAGAAAATGTTGATTTTGAGGGCATTTTGTATTTATTTTTGGTTTCCATTTCTGGGTAAAAAAAAACTAAATGTTCATAATTCCGAGGAAGCCATTTTTTAGCTCTTGCCATCCACTATCTTTTGACGTTTTTGTATCGCATTTTGCTCATAATATGGCATTTGTACACGGTCTGTTAAAGCTTGGCTGATTTTTTTCGTCAAATGCGTGTGTAGTGACGTCACTAAATTCGCCATATCTCGATTTTTTTCGACGAAATTGCTTCATGTTTACACATAAGACGTACAATTGATGTAGGAGATGGTACCCGAAGTTTCACGTCGATAGCGCTATTGGTTTTCGAGATATTGCGAAAGTTCGTCAGGGGGGCGAAAAACGCCCCCTCCCCAGCTAATGGCGGGTTAACACACACATTCCAAATTCTGGTGGCATTTTCCATCAGAGTCATGCTTACGTGTTTTTGCCTTTGTGTGCTATGTTTGGATCTTATCTTGCCCCCCCCCCCCCCTTCGTGATTTTCCCTTAAAATAGGCCCTGTAAGCTTGTGGTAAAGCAGCAAAAATGCGTGTCGGAACTGGTTAATAAGCCCCAGCACTGGCAAAAAACGAACACTTGCCACCACCACTGATAAGTTGCCTTTCATGTCCATATCGGAAATCGAAATCCAAGTCTAAAAACATTGGTAAAGCTTTGGTAACTATATCCACCGTTCAATTATGGTTTCATCAATAACTGACCTTTCTCTTTATGATCAATGATGCACCAGTTCACACTTTTCTGCCACTGCACTTCGCACTCTCTTCGCTTCACCGCTGCCCGAAACGCAATTGCACGCAAGTCGCGGGTGGCGACGCACGTTATCAGCTGACGCGGCTTGGTTAGTTGCCATGGTAACCGCCAAGTTCGCAAATTCGATCGTCCCGCCACGTGGTGGTTGAATGAGGAACTACAACTGGCTAAAAAAGCTGCCGCGGTAAGTTTATGATGCGTGGGTGGACATCCCGTCGTGTCTACTTAAAAATGAAGCGCGTGATTCGTGAAAGCTGTCCACTCAAGCGCACGAATATTCCGTTATTTTAAGTGGACATTTCATGTCCACATAACAAAATGAAGTCCACCTAAGCACGTCTGAGAGTACTTTCGTGTCCACCGAACCTTAATCTAGGAAAACCTATCTCTCTTCTCACTGGCAGTTACCACAGCCGCAGTGTACTGAGGACCTATCTCTCTTCTCACTGGCAGTTACGTCAGCCGCAGTGTACTGATAACCTATCTCCCTTCTCACTGGCAGTTACGTCAGCCATCGCAGTGTACTGATAACCTATCTCTCTTCTCACTGGCAGTTACCACAGCCGCAGTGTACTGATAACCTATCTCTCTTCTCACTGGCAGTTACGTCAGCCGCAGTGTACTGATAACCTATCTCCCTTCTCACTGGCAGTTACGTCAGCCGCAGTGTACTGATAACCCATCTCCCTTCTCACTGGCAGTTACGTCAGCCGTAGTGTACTGAAAACCCATCTCCCTTCTCACTGGCAGTTACGTCAGTCGCAGTGTACTGAGAATATATCTCTCTTCTCACTGGCAGTTACGTCAGCCGTAGTGTACTGAGAACCCATCTCCCTTCTCACTGGCAGTTACCACAGCCGCAGTGTACTGATAACCTATCTCTCTTCTCACTGGCAGTTACGTCAGCCGCCGCAATGTACTGATAACCTATTTCCCTTCTCACTGGCAGTTACGTCAGCCGCAGTGTACTGAGGAGGCCTCTAAGCTGGACAGACGATGGCGCCGAGCTGATCTGCAGGGCTGAAATGCCAGCCCTGACCGGGACACTGCAGACGGTCCGCACACTGAACGTGCAGCGTAAGCAAACAGTAGCTGGCTGTGCGACGAACTACACTTCACGGACGGACATAGCTATACTAACTACACTTCACGGACGGACACAGCTATACTAACTACACTTCACGGACGGACACGGCTATACTAACTACACTTCACGGACGGACACGGCTATACTAACTACACTTCACGGACGGACACGGCTATACTAACTACACTTCACGGACGGACACGGCTATACTAACTACACTTCACGGACGGACACGGCTATACTAACTACACTTCACGGACGGACACGGCTATACTAACTACACTTCACGGACGGACACGGCTATACTAACTACACTTCACAGACGGACACGGCTATACTAACTACACTTTACGGACGGACACGGCTATACTAACTACCCTTCACGGACGGACACGGCTATACAACTACACTTAACGGACGGACACGGCTATACTAACTACACTTCACGGACGGACACGGATATACTAACTACACTTCACGGACGGACACGGCTATACTAACTACACTTCACGGACGGACACGGCTATACTAACTACACTTCACGGACGGACACAGCTATACTAACTACACTTCACGGACGGACACGGCTATACTAACTACACTTCACGGACGGACACGGCTATACTAACTACACTTCACGGACGGACACGGCTATACTAACTATACTTCACGGACGGACACAGCTATACTAACTACACTTCACGGACGGACACGGCTACACTAACTACACTTCACGGACGGGGACGGCTATACTAACTACACTTCACGGACGGACACGGCTATACTAACTACCCTTCACGGACGGACACGGCTATACAACTACACTTCACGGACGGACACGGCTATACTAACTACACTTCACGGACGGACACGGCTATACTAACTACACTTCACGGACTGACACGGCTATACTAACTACACTTAACGGACGGACACGGCTATACTAACTACACTTCACGGACGGACACGGCTATACTAACTACACTTCACGGACGGACACGGCTATACTAACTACACTTCACGGACGGACACGGCTATACTAACTACACTTCACGGACGGACACGGCTATACTAACTACACTTCACGGACGGACACGGCTATACTAACTATACTTCACGGACGGACACAGCTATACTAACTACACTTCACGGACGGACACGGCTATACTAACTACCCTTCACGGACGGACACGGCTATACAACTACACTTCACGGACGGACACGGCTATACTAACTACATTTCACGGACGGACACGGCTATACTAACTACACTTCACGGACTGACACGGCTATACTAACTACACTTCACGGACGGACACGGCTATACTAACTACACTTCACGGACGGGGACGGCTATACTAACTATACTTCACGGACGGACACAGCTATACGAGTGTCTGAAATAATTATCGCTTAACCTGTGCAGCATTGCTCTTCGTGTTTGAGGAATACTTTCTTCTGAATAATACACGTTTTCTTCTTTTTTTAAAAACTGCACTTCTGAAAACATATATTCACTATTTTCAAACTGATGACATGATCCGCTATATTTTAGCAATGCCTTTTATATTGTATTTGTTATCTATGTATTGTATAGGTTTCGGAATCCCTCATTGCCCTGTGATGCCATAGATGCTCCTGTGTTCGGTGACCCCACCTTACCCCGTGCCGCCACAGATGCCCCTGTTTCCGATCAACCAACATTGCTCTTTACCTCCATAGATGCCCCTGTGTTTGAGCGGCTCCAGCTGAATGTGACAGCAGTCCGCGGGCGGCCTCTGATGCTGAACCTCACGGCTCGTGCCAACCCGCCGGTGCGCACCTACACCTGGTCCCGCGCCGCGCCGACGTCAGCTGACGTGGCCGTGCTGACGTCAGCTGACGGCGTGCTAAACCTGACGTCGGCGGAGAGGGGCGATGGTGGCTGGTACCGGCTGCAGGCGACCAACGTCCAAGGCTCGGCCTCAGCCCGTGTGCATGTCGATGTGCTGTGTAAGGACCAGCTGTTGATAGTTATTTTACGTTAACTGATGTGGATTTTTTTTAACAAAAATATCACAGAAATTCTTCCGTTTTTAAAGTAATGTACGATACCCCACAATAGCAATGGTAGCGTAGCAGAAAGTATCGCTAACACCAAGCTGATAGGTTATTAGCCGTTTTCACGAAGGATTTTGCGTTTGAGGCGATTGGGGCATTTGGGTCGATTGGGGCGATTGAGGCGATTGAGGCGTTTGGGGTAAATGATTCTATAACTCGTAAGAACACGGCTTTTCCCGATGATTTTGGGTATCAATCGCAACTTTATGAATTAATGCATTTTTCTGGAAACTCCATTTTAACGATAACGCCATAGTTTACATAAAATTAACAATTTCATCTTAAACTAGCTCTGCTGATGTTAGATGGCTGTGGCGGTTTGGGGCGTTTGGTGCGACTCCATCTTGCTCGAATCCTGGAAGTGCGGGGTTCGGGAAATGGTCATATTTTGCAACGACATGGTTTTCAGGAATAATAGCTTATTTCAATGAAAACTAGATGAATTAGTCCATTCAAATTGTCAGTCATGCTCAACTTTGAAAGCAAGGATTAATGACAACTAGCGATTTCGTTTTGATCATTTGTTGTTGGATGACGGGAATACTGGCTCTGCTTCTGCGCTGGCTCTGCGCAGGCGCCGCCGCCCGGTCACCATGGCGATCGGCCGGCCGGTCGCCTGACGTCACGTTGCGCATGCGCAGAGCCGTGGTCTGCGCCCAGCAATGGCGTGTGTTCGATCTATAGCAGCCATTTTTGAGTTTTCACTTTCAGTACCAGTGGCTGCAGAAAGCCCGCATGTTCCATGGGTTTATAAGTTTATCCGCCCCTGTAGCTCAGTGGGAGAGCGCTGGACTTCTGACCTATCCCGGTAGTGGCAGCCCGGGTTTGAGTCGCTTCGGCGCTCGCTATTTGCTCCTGACTGGGATGGCCTGCGGCCGGTGGCAGCGGTCGCACTCAAGGTCAGGTGACGTCAGTGAGCGGGGCGGACCGTGTCCAGGCATGTCGGGCACGTAAAACTTTCGTCTCTAAATTATGCCGGCCAACAGGAATTGCGCGATCGGGTGGTGAGGTCAGGACCTGCGCAACAAGCTCTGCTTAGCGTGGGTCCTGACCTGGGAAATCCATCCATACAAGACATTTGGACAAAAAAAGAGAAAAAAAAGTGCCTTTTCTGAGGTCCATTGAGCTTTTTGTGAGATGCATCTATTAATCAATTAATCAAATCAAGAACATTTGGTGTGATTCGTTGCTTAAATAAATAAGTAAGGATTGTTCCGGTTTTCGGAAAGCAACGAAGTTACCGCTCTAAATTGGACGATCTCAGCTGGACGGAGCGACGTTGAATTAAGGCCTGTCTATGCTTTTGACATTGTATTGCATTTTTCATCATAATAGCCGTTTTCCCGAAGTATTATTGCGCTGAAAAGTTTCTGAAACATTCTGAAAGTTTAAAAAAACTACACAACTTTTACATGCGATTTTTGGCTAGAAATGTTCCTCATCATTTTGTAATATGTTGGTAAGGATAAAATATGTGGACAAAATTGCGGTTTGGTGGTCATAAGCAAGATAAGTATTGATAGAATCTTCCTGAATCTTCCTGAAAGTTTCAGGAAGATTCTATCCATACTTTATAAATACTAAACAATCTTGCTTATTACCACCAAACCGCAATTTTGTCAACATATTTTATTCTTACCAACATATTACAAAATTATGAGGAACATTTCTAGCCAAAAATCGCATGTAAAAGTTGTGTAATTTTTCAAAACTTTCAGAATCTTTCAGAAACTTTTCAGCGTAAGAATCCTTTGTGAAAACGGCTAATGTTATATTTCTTTGCCATTAATATCTTCAATTTTGCCCTAACTAACTGTCAATTGTGTATTTTATTTAATCAAAGCTGATTATCTATTATAGTTGTTAGCCTCTTTTGGGGGCGTTTTCGGTATGTTTTGTAGAAGAAACTAACACAACCCAAAATTGCCAGATTTGCTCATGAATTTGAATATTCAAAGCAAACTAACGGTAAATATTGCATTGTAAGAGCATATACTTATACATTAATTCATAAAATTGTGATTGATACCAAAAAGCACAGGGAAAGGCCGTGTTCTTACAAGCTATAGACCCATTTACTCCGAACGCCCCAATCGCCCCAATCGCCCCAAACGCCCTAAACGCCCCAATCGCCCAGCGAATAAAATCATTCGTGAAAACGGCTATTGAAAACATTACTTTTTGCCGATGAAGGTAAACAAGGCAAAGTTTCATAGATATAGTTTTAGCCTAGAGTCACGGACTCAGAGAAGCATATAAATTTTGTAATCCATTTTTTTCCAGTGCACTTTTCTACATGAAGAGTAAGACTAACATAATCTAGATGTAAAGTATAATCATGTGACTTGGTGTTGCAGATCCGCCGGAGATTATTAAAACCTCCTCCATCATCGCTTCCTCGCGAGGGGAGGACGTTAACCTGGCCTGTCAAACCAAGGCCAACCCTCTACGAGCCGGCATGTTTACATGGTCCCGACCCGGTCAGCGCCAGCTCAACCTCACGTCCAGCTACGCCAACGGCACTTCCTTCCTGAGGATACCCAACCTCAGTGAGAGCAATGCCGGCGACTTCGAGTGTTTCGTTAAAAACAAGCTGGGCTACGACAAGGCCCGGTTCACAGTCGTCATCACAGGTACGCAAACGTTAACTTGTAAACGGGAAATGATACGCAAACAACACAGAGCAAATAATCGCGAACACGAAGTTGTTTGCCTGTTCTCGTGATTGTTAAAGGGTCACCTTGAAAGTTGTCTTGAAATTTAGTTATACGGGGTATTTCGAGCTGAAAAAACAAATATGCCATTTGTTTGGACGATAGATGGATATCCGTCGAAGAGTCTCAAGTTGTGTGCCCCGATTGGGGCACGAAACAACCGAACAGCGTCTTCTTAACCCTATTCCCTGCGGGGGCAGATTCTGCCCCCCCCCCCCCCCCCCCGGTGGTTTTTCACTTGCCGCTTCTAAACCGTTAAGCCTAGCGTCTTGAAACTTTGTAACTTTTCCCAACATTGAATGGCGCGTGTTGTGTCAAAATTTTGAAAAAAAGGTTCGGCAGAGGCGGTGCCAGGCTCCTGTTTTGGGGAGGGTGTTTCGAATGCGGTTTTGAGGCGCATACTTCCTTCGTGGTTTGCAGTGCAATATCGCAATACAAATGCGTCAGTAACGATTCAATGCAATATACATCATAGATACTGGGATTGTACATATTTTTGGGGCAGAGGCGCACTCAGGTAAGCAAAATGGGAGGCGATACCTCCCTCAAATTAGGTCCAACTTCAAATTAGTAAGATGATCAAAGCGTTACGCGCATGGTGCCCCCACGTTGTTTTCCTGGATCCGCTTATGCGCAATATATTAAATTTAACCAATTACAGCATATAATGCACACGTGTGACGTTCATGTCGTCCAAAATATTCACGAACAGCACATATTTTTTATTGAAAAAATCCCCCCATTTTACATCCCCTGAATACGCCTATTATTTTATTTTGTTTTTTGTCTTTCGATATATTAAAGACCAGTACATTTGAAGCTCAAAAACGTTTGGGGCATGCAAATCGGTCAAACGGCATGGCCGCAATGACCTTTCAAAAAACACCAAAAAAATCGCATGTTTTGCCCCCTGGCCCCCCATTTTTGAATAAAAAATAATTTCGCGGTCCAAAAAGAGAGATTTTGTCATGTCGAATCGAATGGCGTTTTTCCCATCGAGATCGACCGAGCGGTTCTCGAGATCTCTAGGGGGTAGAATCTGCCCCCCCCGCATTCTAGGATTATTCCTCCCGCAGGGAATAGGGTTAAAGGGCCCCTTTTAGAAGAAGCTGTTTTGTGCCCCGATCTACTACCACGACACTAGTGTCGAAATCCCGTGTCTAAGTAACTTAGCGTAGCGAGGTAATTATTTCACTACAACCCGTTTTTCGATCTGCTCTAAAAATATGCTATCTCAGTTCAAAACCCTATTTTAAAGGTGAACTATTCCCTTGAATTATCATGCAACCGAGAGACCGTTTCCTATTCAGCACGTATTACACAGCTTTTACCAATAAATGCATGTGTTTATGGATCGTAATGCTGAAGCCAATGGGAAAAAACACCGGAAGTGATAATGGACTCTGTTATAACACATGTTCATATCCAATCCAATAACACTTTCGAGGACTTAACAAGGATCCAATAACACTTTCGTTATTGGATTATACCATATTTGGTCCTGAATTATTGGATTATTGGATCGGGCGAACAGTTGCATGATTCAATATTGAATGGACTCGCGCCTGAAAGGCTTCTTATTGAACTCGCGGTCGCCTTCGGCTGGTCCAATATCATTTTTTGTTTGTAGGCGCTCGTCCATAACAGTATAGTACAGATCTCATTGAGAGTCAGAAACATCACAGTGCGATATTTGTTTTCGTTGAGAGAATGCCAATAACACGTTCTTCTCTGTACTGGAAGCGTGTCAACATGTGTTATAACAACAACCAGGTTACTCCGAACAATCATAACAAGTCTGCTGGTTCTGATCACTGGATGTAATTGGGAGATCAATGCAAATAATATGGTTGCTGCTATCTGTCAGTGACACATTTTAACACATACACTGAATATATTCAAAAGATAAGAACAATTTAATTTACGATTCCGAAGTACTCTGAATTTCTTGCAGGCGTTTTTAATTCAAAATCGTAAACAAATGAGAAACATGTTTACATGTTTTTTTCTCAGAGTTTGAAGATTTCTACTGGGCCGTCGCTAGGAAAGTGGGAGGAGCTTGTTTGTGTGTCCGTGTGTCCGTGTGTCCGTGTGTCTGTCCGGTGGAGCATATTAGCACGTGGAGCCCAAACGGCCGGGCCGATTTCGACGCGAGTAACACCGTTCGATGCGGCAATACGGCGGACAGATTATGGTACCGGTCGGTTTCGTCGCGCGGCGATTGGTGACACGTGCTACGTGCCGCCACGTGGGACTCCGCAACAACAACAATAGACACCTGGGCAGACGGTTGGTGACACAGACTTGATACTCGCAGGTCACGTACGCGGTACAGCAGAAGCAATTCCAGTGGGGTCACCGAACCCGAGGGGCAAAATAAATCCACCAGGGGGATAAAACCAAATTACGATTTTGACCCCAAGGCAATGCCCCGATCGCATTGCCGGCCACTAGTGATAAAATACATTGATAATTAACGCATTCGCTTCGAAGCATCCAATGACATCGGTGCTTCTCTTGAATGCTTCGGTGAATGTATGTATGTACATACATTATTGAACAATTTTACATCGCATTCATATTACCTATATTACGCACAACGCTAGGATATTCCATTGCTTTGAATTAATGTCATTTGTGCTGGGCAATTGTCGGAAATGAAATCATTTTCCGCAGAGTCTGCTCGGATCGTAAAGAGTGCCCGGTTCGCCAAAGCGGCCGCTCGCCAGGGAGAGACGGCGCACGTGACCTGCCGAGGCCGCGGGGCTCCGGCGGTCACCTTCAGCTGGTCACGTGGTGGTGACGTCATCGATGACGTGGCGGCCGACGGAAAGTACAGCACCGAGCGGACACAGGTGAGTGTGGGCCTCCATAAGCTCCGGTGAGGTCGGAAAGGGATGGGTAGTGCGGCCCACAAGGTCCTATATTGCTGTCCGATAGTGTTTGTCTTGTACTCATACTGTGAATTTAAGTGTGACATTATCTGTTACCACCATATTTGTTGTGCCTAAACCTTATGTCTGATATGCATTGTGCATTTGATCTCCCAACAGCAAGAAGCGTACACACTGCACAATTATGCGAAATATCTCGAAATCATTACTTTGGTTATCTTAACCCACGCACTGCAGGGGGTTTGCGCTGAACACGAACTGCAGGGGGGGGGGGGTTGATTTCCGCTCTCTCCCCCCCCCCCCCCGTGAGATCTCAAAAACTACGCCAAGCGGAAAACGGAATTTGATAGCGTAATACAAGTTCTATCGAAAGTATTCAGTATATATTTAGGTCAGGTCAAAACTGAGGTCACCAGAAGTCATCAAAGGTCAAATTTTCCAGTTTTTTCTCTCCTGTTTTAGGACTTCGCTCCAGAAATTACCATATATCTCGGAAACTATGCTAGTTAGAAACAAACAGAAAAATAAAACGCCAGCCAGTGAAATTTTAAATCGACAAAGTGTCCTCAAATCTGATATCAGGTCAATATTTGAGGCTCCAGAGGTCAAAAAAGGAAAAAATGTTCTTTTTGTTTTTGCAAAATCGTTTTTCTCTATTATCTTTTTATTGAATGAAGATAACGAAAACCCGTTTACGTCATTGTGTTTATCTCGTTAAGGCGCTTTGAATGATATACATGTTGACCTTGTTTGTTAAGTCAACGTTAAAATTTGACCTCAGGTCAAGGTCAAGAGGTGACCCAAGTAGGGCATGTTGCATATGGGAAGACGTGTCTCGACGAGAAAAACACATTGCTGTCTGTTTTACTTATCTATCTTCATTATGTTGGGAGTTATTGACAAAAAGTGATGGTGACCTCGCATGACCTCAAATAACCCCATAGGGGTCACTGAACAAAACTTACACTTGGATCATCAAGCATATTCTATAATAACATGATCTAGAAGTAATTGGACTAATACCATGCATATGCTTGAGCTAGGAAGCATTTGTATATTTCCCCATTGACTTATTATGGGGAGGTTACGAAATTGACCTGACCTTAGGTCATCGATATCAAAATTACAAGATATACGAATTGTAAGTACTTATGCTCTTATGACATCCTGTAAGTTTGAAACTGATCGGTGAAAAACTCTGCCTTTGGCACAACTGCAAACATTTTTTGGAGGTGGGGTCACTTGACCTGGTCTGGTGACCTGACTTGAGATGACCCGAGGCTATTTTTTTTAAAGTGTGCTCAATTGATCTCCTAACAGGTGTGCCAAAACCCGGCGGAGCTGCGCGTCGCCGTTTTTTCGCTATCTGCGAAAAACCTGAGGGGGGGGGGCGGGAATTAACCCCTCCTCCCCCCCCCCCTGCAGTTCGCTGGTTAACACCTCATACTATTCCTACAGATTGACGTTGTGACCTGGGCGTCAGTACTGGACATCAGCGACGTCACCACTTCCGACTACGCAGGGTATGTCTGTCGCGCCTCCAATCAACTCGGTGCTGATACCCACCTGGTGCGACTGGTGCTGCCCTCTGTGCCGGACCCGCCGCTCGAGCTGCGGGTACTCAACGTCTCGTCACAGGCGGTCACCCTCGCCTGGACCCCAGCCTTCGACGGCGGATTTATTCAGGTCAGCAGAGATAGTGTGGCGGAGGTTGATATCCTCTTCGTATATGAAATGAGCGGTTGCCGGGTGAGAATGGATTCATTGAGGAAATTTTCCTTGCTTAATCATTTAGCTTTCTAGAACAATTTTAAAATTTAAAATTATACTGGAAAGCGGCCCTGTTAACCCGCGAGTTACTGTTGTATATTTCATAACGCGACTTACTGGGGGGGGGGGGGGGGGGGGGGATCTTCGGAACTACTGGACCGAATGTAAAAATTCAAACGGAATTCGATAGCCTTGGGAAATTTATCGAGGGAAACATAACATTGTTGACCTCGGGGTCACCGATGACGTCACAGGTCAGGTCAATTACAAAATGTTTGACCATGTCAAAAGGTCTGGATGGATGGAATTGTCGCGTAAAATTGCGATTTTAAACGCATAAGCAGTCGGTAAATCGGTATGATTCGTGTGTCTGACACTTCTAAGTACCTTTTTAAGCTGTTTATGGCCTTGGGTCAGGTCAAGGTCATCCGAGGTCACGAGGTCAAACTGCAGACTACGGTCATTAGGCGTTGTAACACATGTTTATTGGTTTGTTTTTGGTATAGAACGCGAAAAATGACATTATAACATTGTTTGTTCCATATAAATAGAGGTAACAAGCAAAAACGGAAATGCGGTTTGTATGCATAGTAATGCGGTGAGAGGTGGTCGATTTTTGTCATTTAAAAGTCATAAGTCAGCCATTTTTGAAGTTATAGACTTCACATTTGGTACAAATATTCACCGAACACGTTCCAATTACATATATTCCGTTTTTTATAACTCTGATTTTAAAAAAAAACATTGTAAAAACAATGTTTACAAACAATGTTTATTTGGATTTCTTAAAATTTTGAATTAAAAAAATCCGAGATTACAGTTTGATAGCCCGGTCTATTGTCAGTAATTTGATGTAAAACAATTGAGTTTATCTCAAAGATCATACCTTTGACAGCGTTTTCCGCAAACCATTATTTTGCAACAAAAACCGAAGAACATGACGTCACTCTGACGTCATTCCCGGTTGTGCTATCATAACCTCATATTTATCCTTTTGCCAACATGTGTAGAATTGATGTGAGAGAAGGTACTTCAAGTTTGGTGACGATACTGGTGTTCGTTCAGGAGTTATTGTAAAATAACATGAGGGGGGGGGGGAAATAGCCCCCCCCCGTAAGTCGCGGGATAAGCATGATCAATCATTTACCAAACATTACATTATTTCAAAATTCCGATGCTTTGCAGGCTCCATCTGTACTCAAAACTCTGCTGCCTGGTTATATATTTATATTAGTTTATCTACCCGTGATCAAGCATTAACATTCAGAATATCAGTAGTATTAGTACACTAGCAATTAAACAATTTGGAAGTACAGGATGTATATTTCCCATTGTTTGGTGCCCCAATAGGAAGCATGCAAAATTTCAGCCCCCAAGCTTGATTTTTTCGTCTGCCCTAGGCTCCGAAGTTTTCACCATACGGTATAATGGAAACAGCAACTCTGATGTTAGTCACAGATTTAGGATGACATTTTTAAAGCGCCGTTTCTTGTTGCAACATTGTCGCTTATATTCACATTAAAGTGTTTTAAAGCCAGGGGACATGTTTAATTAATCCCTAGAATGCAAAATGAAAACCCCCTCCTCCCTCGCCCCATAGCTAGGCGAATGAACCGACTGTTACCGATTTTGTTTTGGAGTGGAATTAATTATGTTCGAAATGCAACGTTTGATCAATGGTTACCTATCGTGTACAAATCTGAGACCTTCTACCACTGAAGGAAGAAGTCGGCAGAGTTAAACAAATTTGAAAAATTATATTCGCATATTTACAACCCAGCAAAACTCGCCATGGTGTTTGGCGATATTCGTGTTCACGCTGTCGTGACGTCTCCGTTCGGGACATTCGGGCGCGGGATATCCGGGCAGCAGCTGCTGGGTGCTGGGCCGCTACAGTTCTCGTGCGTGCGCATCGAGATGGTTAAGCGCTTTTTCGGCTATCGGGTTCGGTACTCTATGGAACATAATTCCTTTCAATTCAAGGGAGCCATGAGAGTTCGCCCGGCTGTAGAAGGGAGGCCGAGATCTGGCTGAGGGAACGAGACAGGACTGAGTGGCGAAAGTGTGTGCTTTATTCACATTTACTTTGTATTTTATGCGTGTATTGTATTGTATTTTATGCGTGTGTTTGCTTTATTAAAGCAAGCACTTTCGCCACAGAGTCCTGTATCGTTCCCAGAGTCCTGTCTCGTTCCCCAGATCTCGGCCTCCCTCCTACAGCCGGGCGAACTCTTGGCTCCCTTGCCATTGACAGGAATGATATTCCATAGTACCGAACCCGATAGCCGAAAAAGCGCTTAACCATCTCGATGCGCACGCACGGAAACTGTAGAGGCCCAGCACTCAGCAGCTGCTGCCCGGATATCCCGAGCCCGAATGTCCCGAACGGAGACGTCACGACAGCGTGAACACGAATATCACAAATACCATGGCGAGTTTTGCTGGGTTGTAAATATGCCAATATAATTTTGCAAATTTGTTGAACTCTGCCGACTTCTTCCTTCAGTGGTAGAAGGTCCCAGATTTGTACACGATAGGTAACCATTGATCAAACGTTGCATTTAGAACATAATTAATTCCACTAAAAAAAATCGGGAACATTCGGTCCGTTCGTCTAACTCCGGTCGGGAGAGTTGAGAGGGAAGGGGGTCAATTCGCATTCCAGGAATGAATTAAGCGTGTCCCCCCTGGCTTTGAAATAGTTAAATGTGAATAAAGGCGACGATGTTACAACAAGAAACGGCGCTTTAAAAATGTCATCCTATTGTGACTAACACCAGAGTTGTAGTCTCCATTATACCGTATGGGGAAAGCTTTGGAGCCTTTGGGGCAGACGAAAAAATCAAGCTATTGGGCTGCAATTTGACATGCTTCCTATTGGGTCACCAAGCAATGAACAAAATACCAGGGGAGCGGGTCTGCCAAATACTTCATGAAATTTGACGGGGCCTAATTTGACGGGGCCTAATTTGACGGGGCCTAATTGTCAAAACAGTGCATAATGTAGCATAGCAAACTTCTAAAAACCCATTATAGTAACGTCTGTCCCAGAACTACAACTGACACCGATGTTCTGTTGTCTCAGGGTTTCCGGTTTCGCTATTACGAGATGGTCTCATCGGAGGTGTCTGTTCGGGACGGTGACCCGAACTCAGCACAGTTCACCGTCCAGGGCCTCCGACCCGACACCAAATACGGCTTCCGAATGGCCGGCTACAGCCAGCTGGGCGTGGGACGCTACACAGACCCGCCGATCATAGTCAGGACCAGTGGTGAGTGATACAGTGTTATATAGACCCGCCGATCATAGTCAGGACCAGTGGTGTGTGATACAGTGTTATACAGACCCGCCAAGCATAGTCAGGACCAGTGGTGAGTGATACAGTGTTATACAGACCCGCCGAGCATAGTCAGGACCAGTGGTGAGTGATACAGTGTTATACAGACCCGCCGAGCATAGTCAGGACCAGTGGTGAGTGATACAGTGTTACACAGACCCGCCGATCATAGTCAGGACCAGTGGTGAGTGATACAGTGTTATAAAGACCCGCCGATCATAGTCAGGACCAGTGGTGAGTGATACAGTGTTATACAGACCCGCTTATCATAGTCAGGACCAGTGGTGAGTGATACAGTGTTATACAGACCCGCCGACCATAGTCAGGACCAGTGGTGAGTGATACAGTGTTATATAGACCCGTCGATCATAGTCAGGACCAGTGGTGAGTGATACAGTGTTATACAGACCCGCCGATCATAGTCAGGACCAGTGGTGAGTGATACAGTGTTATATAGACCCGCCGATCATAGTCAGGACCAGTGGTGAGTGATACAGTGTTATATAGATCCGCTTATCATAGCCAGGACCAGTGGTGAGTGATACAGTGTAATATAGACCCGCCGATCATAGTCAGGACCAGTGGTGAGTGATACAGTGTTCTATAGACCCGCCGATCATAGTCAGGACCAGTGGTGAGTGATACAGTGTTATATAGATCCGCTTATCATAGCCAGGACCAGTGGTGAGTGATACAGTGTTATATAGACCCGCCGATCATAGTCAGGACCAGTGGTGAGTGATACAGTGTTCTATAGACCCGCTTATCATAGCCAGGACCAGTGGTGAGTGATACAGTGTTATATAGACCCGCCGATCATAGTCAGGACCAGTGGTGAGTGATACAGTGTTATACAGACCCGCTTATCATAGCCAGGACCAGTGGTGAGTGATACAGTGTTATATAGACCCGCCGATCATAGTCAGGGCCAGTGGTGAGTGATACAGTGTTATATAGACCCGCTTATCATAGCCAGGACCAGTGGTGAGTGATACAGTGTTATAAAGACCCGCCGATCATAGTCAGGACCAGTGGTGAGTGATACAGTGTTATATAGACCCGCCGATCATAGTCAGGACCAGTGGTGAGTGATACAGTGTTATATAGACCCGCCAAGCATAGTCAGGACCAGTGGTGAGTGATACAGTGTTATACAGACCCGCCGACCATAGTCAGGACCAGTGGTGAGTGATACAGTGTTATACAGACCCGCCGACCATAGTCAGGACCAGTGGTGAGTGATACAGTGTTATATAGACCCGCCGAGCATAGTCAGGACCAGTGGTGAGTGATACAGTGTTATACAGACCCGCCGACCATAGTCAGGACCAGTGGTGAGTGATACAGTGTTATACAGACCCGCCGAGCAGTCAGGGCCAGTGGTGAGTGATACAGTGTTATACAGACCCGCCGATCATAGTCAGGACCAGTGGTGAGTGATACAGTGTTATATAGACCCGCCGATCATAGTCAGGACCAGTGGTGAGTGATACAGTGTTATATAGACCCGCCGATCATAGTCAGGACCAGTGGTGAGTGATACAGTGTTATACAGACCCGCCGATCATAGTCAGGACCAGTGGTGAGTGATACAGTGTTATATAGACCCGCCGATCATAGTCAGGACCAGTGGTGAGTGATACAGTGTTATATAGACCCGCCGATCATAGTCAGGACCAGTGGTGAGTGATACAGTGTTATACAGACCCGCCGAGCATAGTCAGGGCCAGTGGTGAGTGATACAGTGTTATATAGACCCGCCGATCATAGTCAGGACCAGTGGTGAGTGATACAGTGTTATAAAGACCCGCCGATCATAGTCAGGACCAGTGGTGAGTGATACAGTGTTATACAGACCCGCCGAGCATAGTCAGGACCAGTGGTGAGTGATACAGTGTTATATAGACCCGCCGAGCATAGTCAGGACCAGTGGTGAGTGATACAGTGTTATATAGACCCGCCGATCATAGTCAGGACCAGTGGTGAGTGATACAGTGTTATACAGACCCGCCGATCATAGTCAGGACCAGTGGTGTGATACAGTGTTATATAGACCCGCTTATCATAGCCAGGACCAGTGGTGAGTGATACAGTGTTATACAGACCCGCCGCTTATCATCGTCAGGGCCAGCGATGTGTCGTTTTGTTGACAGATTTTGGATGGGATTGTGATAGGTCACAATGCGATATTTGGCTCGGAAGATAAACATGAGAGTAAATATGTTGGATGCACTCTCGATGGCGTTCGGCTGAGACACCAGTAAATGTCTGATTAAACAGTTGTCTGGGCTAAGTCTGTTGCATTTGTCGCGTATAATTTGTCACAGTGCTAAATTAGCTTGTGTTTGGTTTAACACAACTTCATTACCACAAATGATTTATCACTCCGCAGCAGCCGGTTCATAGCTGCGGAGGAGCGGCGCCAACTCACCGAACTTTACCGGCTGGTCTAGTCGGCTCTGTTATCCACATAAACTGCGCAGGATTCTCACATGTTGTCTTGACTAGAGCCCTTCATGGGACACTTTTCAGCCCCCATCCCGTTCCAGCACATTCAGCCAGACCCAAACCCGTTCCAATCTGAATTCACAATTGATGGGGCTCCCATTCCCACCCGTTTCAGCATATTTCACTTTTTGTGGTTCTAAAATATTATATATATGGTATGTACCAAACACGTTCCAACCCGTTACATTTCCAAAAATGGCCCCATTCCCACCCATTTCCATCCCGTTCCATGGGTTCCATGGGGATTCCCATTCCATGAAGGGCTCTAGTCTTGGCGCTCAGTCCTGACTTGGTGCTCTGTGCTGTTTGTCTCCGGCGGCATCCTGGCTTGCTGCCCTGACTTCAGGCACGCCTCCGATGTAAGGTTACTGTCCTGACTTGGTGTCCTAACATGACATCCAGGCGTACTGTCGTGACATGGTGCCCTGACCTGCTGTCCTGTGCGACAGGCACGCCCGTGGTTGCTTACTGTCCTGACCTAGTGTCCTGACTTGGCCTCCTGCGTGGCAGGCACGCCTCCGGTGGGTTACGTGACGGACCGGGAGGACTCGGAGGGGCCGCTGCCCTACCCGCGGCTCATGGTCGGCGTCGCCTCCCTCTGCGGCGTCGTGCTGCTGCTGATGCTGAACGCCGTGCTCATCAGCTGCTGCCACCTACGCCGGAAACAGAAACTGCGACAGCACGGTGAGGAACTCCGGCAACACGGTCAGAAACTGCGACAGCACGGTGAGGAACTCCGGCAACACGGTCAGAAACTGCGACAGCACGGTGAGGAACTCCGGCAACACGGTCAGAAACTGCGACAGCACGGTGAGGAACTCCGGCAACACGGTCAGAAACTGCGACAGCACGGTGAGGAACTCCGGCAACACGGTCAGAAACTGCGACAGCACGGTGAGGAACTCCGGCAACACGGTCAGAAACTGCGACAGCACGGTGAGGAACTCCGGCAACACGGTCAGAAACTGCGACAGCACGGTGAGGAACTCCGGCAACACGGTCAGAAACTGCGACAGCACGGTGAGGAACTCCGGCAACACGGTCAGAAACTGCGACAGCACGGTGAGGAACTCCGGCAACACGGTCAGAAACTGCGACAGCACGGTGAGGAACTCCGGCAACACGGTCAGAAACTGCGACAGCACGGTGAGGAACTCCGGCAACACGGTCAGAAACTGCGACAGCACGGTGAGGAACTCCGGCAACACGGTCAGAAACTGCGACAGCACGGTGAGGAACTCCGGCAACACGGTCAGAAACTGCGACAGCACGGTGAGGAACTCCGGCAACACGGTCAGAAACTGCGACAGCACGGTGAGGAACTCCGGCAACATGGTCAGAAACTGCGACAGCACGGTGAGGAACTCCGGCAACACGGTCAGAAACTGCGACAGCACGGTCAGAAACTGCGACAGCACGGTCAGAAACTGCGACAGCACGGTCAGAAGCGAAGACAGCACGGCCAGAAACTGAGAAGGCAGGCAGATAGGCCCGGTTCTCACAGAGTGCATCACAAACACTCTGTGGGAACCGGGCCTTAGAGTGAAACATCTCGATCTGTCGGCTGTTTTGTCGATATCAAATGCCTAACGGAGGACATTGTGCTATGTAGCATTGAAACAATCAAATGAAATATAATGAAAGAGGTACATGCATTGTTGAGAGCACGCAGTAAAGCAAAGTTTATATTGTCAACAGTTCCAGTTGCTGTAGAATGAAAGGCGTCGATTTTACTATTGAAAGCAAGCCATACAATCAAATACAGCTCGTCAATGCAGCGACGCAATCACATCCGGCCTCCTCCTACTAGGCACACATGTGAAGCATGCTTTGTTGTGTTCCGCAGCCTACAGCGAGGAAACCAGTCGACAGCAAACCTCTGCGGCAGCCGCGGACGACGGCAGAAGTTCGGTGTCGGTCAGAAGTGCCCGGAGCAACTCCATGGAGGACAGTATTGACAAGGTGACTCACTCCACCTGACATAACACTGACAAGGTGACTCAATCCACCTGACATGACACTGACAAGGTGACTCCTTTAACCTTACATGACACTGACAAAGTGACTTCTTTAACCTTACATGACACTGACAAAGTGACACTTTCCACCTTACATAATATTGACAAGGCGAATTTATCGATCGAGATTATCCATGACAAGCTAGTTAGTTATCTGTTGACAATGACACTGATAGGAATACCAATCACCAGATTTCAGAAGCAGGGCTCATTTGTGGACACTGCACATTAGATGGGCGAAGGTACGCTGCATACTGTGGATAGTATTACCTCACTGTGATTGGACATGTTCGCTTTTTCTCAAAATACATGTACAGGAAAATACCAAATGGACGGTGTAAACGGACCGTGCAAAGGATGTTTGCCAGTGTTTTATAACAATTATAATCATCTATACCATGACTTATTATATGCATACCATAAAGTTCTCTTGTCGCGACGAAGGTTTCTGTGAGCATCTTTGAAGGGTTTCATCGCGTTGGTTTTACTCGCGCTTCTTTTAAACAGATAAATCTTCAACTAAATGGGGATTGAACATTTTACGAGATCTCATTAAGATCTTGTTCGACTGAATTTGCGAATCGAGTTCACTTGATGTGAACGCCAATGCATTTGCATTTAGAATGGCGACTTAACAGGAATGTTATGGCGATGGAATGTGTCAACTGGCTTAAATCCAATGCCATTTAAACACACAGGGCATTGTTAGAGTAACTATCCCATTTTGTGACAATGGTTAGCTGAAGAAATATGTTATGGTCGGCGTAACTGTTTTTTTTTTTGCAATCGCTGCTTAATCGTATCGGTATTTCTCAAACGTCACAACTCATTTCCTGACTCACGGTACCTTTTCGAACTACACGCCTGCGTCCGTGGAATGTCATTACAACGCTGTCACGTGAATCACGTGACTATTGTCCTGCCGGTTTTGAGCATGCACCTATCACTGGCACTGTCTCTAGCCCGAGGACTGCCAGCTGCTGCCCGGCCTGGGCCGCGCCACCACTCAGTCGCCCTTCCCGCCCACCATCACCGTCTTCCAGCCCGAGCCGACCGATGACGTCATGGAGATGACGTCACAAGACATGCTGCTGAGGAGGGACAGCTCGACGACTGGTGAGTTTGTCTGTAGAACGACACACGGCAGCTGCATGCCGAATATGAAACCATTGCATTGTTTGAAGTGGTTTCATATTTAATTCTGCCCCTGTTCTTGTCATCAGCATTTCAGCAGTGAAATTATCTCAGAAAGAGATGTCGTTTTTTGTATTATCACCTTGGTGGACCAGTGGAGTGACAACTTCATTTAACACATGTGGTATTAAAAGTGCGCATTGTGTGGCGCTCCCAAAACTCTCACCTTCAGCTCTGACCGTCTGCCCCCCCCCCCCCAGCGGACGACTCCTACGGCTACAACCACCTGCGTACCTCTGCCACGTTCCGCCACGTGCTGGCCGACGCCGAGCACACCTTCGCGCCCTCGCCTGACGTCATCGGTGGTGACGTCACGCCGGTCCAGAGCTGGACCCTACCGCGGCCTGCGCCGGACCGCAGAGAGAGGCTGGTCAGTTTCGACGAAAGTGACGCACGACGGGCGGGCAGCGCGCAGGACCAGGCGTAACGGGGTCTGGAAGCAGCAGCGGTGGCAGCACGTTTGCAGTGCTGCCATATTGTGTTAAATGCGAGGTAACTATCTATAAGCGGTCTACATTTTGGTGATTGGAGTCGTGAAGTGATGTCTCTGGTATTAGTCGCTGGTGATATCGACGCATTGTGAAGCAGATGTGGATATCCGTTTAGTGAGCGATGTTCCTGTATTAGCTCCTGTGTTAGTGAGGGTGAGCCATATTCTGCGCATTGTAAGCTCCTGTGTTAGTGAGGGCGAGCCATATTCTGCGCATTGGAAGCTCCTGTGTTAGTGAGGGCGAGCCATATTCTGCGCATTGGAAGCTCCTGTGTTAGTGAGGGTGAGCCATATTCTGCGCATTGGAAGCTCCTGTGTTAGTGAGGGCGAGCCATATTCTGCGCATTGGAAGCTCCTGTGTTAGTGAGGGCGAGCCAGATTCTGCGCATTGGAAGCTCCTGTGTTAGTGAGGGTGAGCCATATTCTGCGCACTGGAAGCTCCTGTGTTAGTGAGGGTGAGCCATATTCTGCGACCCCAGTACGTGATATTGAAGAGTTATATAAATGCGTACAGTGTTTGACATTGCCGGTAAGTATACGTCATGCCGGCCACATGTGAGCTAGGAACGCTTAGCAGTGCAATGTTTATTGGTGAATGAGTATGGTGTGAATGGTGTTTGCAAAGAAAGCACTATAAGTAAGTACCTTCATATGATATTGTTTAAATGGTACTTGCATTGATGAACAAGTGTTTTATACTTGTAATGTGCAATGTTCTGTAATTAATTGCCATATTATTTTGTGAACAAGACATCAGTCGAAAAATGTCATACAAATTACAATGTTGAAAGGATTTGACATGTCATATATCAAACTAATGTGATAGTCACTATTTACCAATAACAGAGGAGGAAATTATACCAATGTTAATAATTAATTCATCTGAACTGCTATAAAAACGTTTATCCCTCGCAGGCCAGGGGTTGATATTGCTTTCATCGAAGTTATACACACGTGAAGTGCATTGGAGAGGAACATGTGTGTAGTACAATACGAACACTAATTGAGCACTAATTGCGCACTAATTGCACTATTTGCTTGCACTACACACACCACACAAATTAGTCGCTTTTCCATAATGCATCTCATTAAAGCAATAAGTTAATTTTTGTGTTCGGAATCAACACAAATGACGTACAACGGCAACCTTGAGTATTACGACTTTTGTAATAAGACATTGGATAACAGACGGCTGATGTTTTTTTTGTGGAGATATTTGTATTGCTGAAATTTCAACCTGACGCCAATAGTTAAATCATTCCCTTAGGCTGGAGACAACTTTTGTACGAGGTAAACAAAGTTAAGACTTGATTTGCCTGTTCTACCACGGCAATGCACGTTTGGTCGACTTTTGTTTTCAGTTGCAATTAATGAAGCTCCATCAATTATGTATTTCTCAATATTACGGTTAGTGCATTTTTATCACCATCGCAGCTCGAAGGGGAATATAAGTAGGATTTAAGAGACCCGTGGGATTCGAACCAATAGCTTAAAAACTTGAACCACTTGGAAAAGCATCAATCAAATTATCACGTCACGAGTTATTAGTCAGCTGGAATTGATCGAAGATCAATACAAAGCCTACGGATAAAAAATGTACACCATGTAATGTTTATATGACGAGATTCAACTGGCAACAATACATGCCCATTCAAAGTAAGCTTTAGCATACTGATGAGCAGTACATGTAATTTTACGATTATTGTCTTTGATGATTATAATTTTGATTTTGAAATTGGGGATCCGTTAAAACCTCTTTTCATCTTTGTTAAAAATACTCCGAAAAACATGCAAATTCAGTGACATTTTAGGAAGCAACGACAATCTAGTCGAACTATACCGCAGCATTTGCTCTAATTATAGCTTTTGACTAGTCTCTTTTTTCTAATCCTTCTTTTTTCGTCTGCCATCACTTTACTGAGTATTACATTCACGTTGATCACTATCAAATTCATTCTAGTTAAAATAATTTTCTTCGGACTGGTTTGGTATATTCTTTATACCACTTTCAGCGAAAATTAGGAATGCAAAAACGGATTTCATTTAAATCAACAACATTTAGGAAGTATGGCATGAGTTTTAGGACAGCACAAGACCTTAACTTTTGTTCAAACACTATTCTAGTCAGAATGTCTTGTGAGCGCGCGAGGTTTTCCGTGACCGGCCAGCTCTCGGGGCAGGAGGTAGGACTGCACGTGATTATTATTATTATTATTTTTTAAAATTGGGGGGGGGGGGGAGGGGAGTGATTCTCGCCCACCCCGTAGTCCAGCCTACAACTATATACCGCCGCGGGTGGGGAGGAGAACCACTCCCCTCGGGGGCGGGGAACCGAATGACTTGCGCCAGTAGCCAGACTCGAACCCGGAACCCTTGGATTCCGAGTCTGACGCTCTACCAACTGAGCCACCCGACCCCCTAACACGTGATGATCAGGCTGTGACTTGTCCTGCTCCCCAATAAAGCAATACCGCAGTGCGCATGCGTGTGTGCGTACTAGTCGCTTGCGACGAGAGGTCTCGTCGGTTTCATCTTAGTTTTGACTAGGTCTGTCGGGAAAATATTTGTAGTAACGTGAGTGCCAAGATAAGGAGATTAAATTAAAATCACAAAGCCCCAAAGCCGTAAGATAAACCAACCATTGTTATCAAGCAACGTACACAATAGCCGTTTCTAAGTGGGGTTTTGCAACACGCAACACAATACCAGACCTATACACAACGTTTCGAAAATTATTACTTTGCCCTACAAGTGTGCGTTTCTGTCTCTCCTCAGTGTTATCATTACAAAATATGCCATTGTTCTTTTCACGAAACATGTTTTTGTTTTAGTTTAAGGTATTCATACACGCCGGGGCTCTAGAGAAGCCCCCCCCCCCCCCCCTCCTCATAGAAGCGAGGGTAACCGTATACCAATGCATTTGTTGTAATGAGCTAGTGTTTAAACAGCATGCGGCCATCGTGTCAGCTGTCATAGAAGGAAGCCACATGGAAGAGCCAGTTTGAACATTATGCTTGTCGATGTTTGGACCAGTGTGTGTTTAGGAACCCTGTTATCGCGCAGTGACTGCTCTGTTCATGTGTGGCTCATTGAAATCTCGCTTTGTTTTGCGTTTCTTGTCTGCGCGGCCGTGGGATAGAACGTGTTAAGAACCATGATAAAGCTCAGGTGTGCGCACAAGAGAGCACACTGACCGTTCGTACTTTGATAATAAACCGGACCGTGATAACAGGAGTGTCTGGCACTCGGAGTTGAGTGAAGCTTGCACCGCATCACGTTGAAGCAGTAGTACGGTCCAGTACATTATGGTTCTACTGACCTAGTCTTATCTTGCAATTCACGCATTGGATAAAACGTTTGCATTTTACCTATACCTAAATTTACTTACTTTTATTGTCAAGTATCTATAGAGTGAGATAAATTATTCGTATTGTATTAGACAAGCAAAGATAAAAGTGAGTTTCGTAAACCAGGGCAGCTCAAGATTAAGCCTACAATCCCAAACCTAAGGTTAATTAACCCGCGACTTACTGGGGGGATATTTTTTGCCCACCCACCCTCCCGTTATTTTGCAATAACTCCTAAACGAACACTGGTATAGTCACCAAACTTGCAGTACCTTCTTTCACATCAATTATACACATGTTGGCAAAAGCAAAAATATGAGGCTATGATAGATCGGCCGGGAATGACGTCAGAGTGACGTCATGTTCTTCGGTTTTTATTGCAAAATAATGGTTTGCGGAAAACGCTGTCAAAGGTACGATGTTTGTGATAAACTCAATTGGCTTAAGTCAAATTACTGACAATAGACCGGGCTATAAAACTGCCATCTCGGATTTTTAAGTTGTTTTTAAATGCAACATTTTGAGAAGTCCAAATATTTTTTTTGTTTGTTTCAAGAACAAATCAGAATGATCCAAAAACTGGAATATATGTGATTGAGACGTGTGGGGTGAATATGTGTACCAAATTTGAAGTCGATATCTTCAAAAATAAATGAGTTATGACCTTTAAATTACCAAAATTGACCACCTCTCACAGCATTACTATGCATAAAAAACGCATTTCCATTTTTGCTTTTTACTTCTTTTTGTATGGAACAAACAATGTTCTAAGGTCATCTTTAGCGTTCTAGACGAAAAAAAAACATAAACATGTGTTACAACGCCTAATGACCGTAATCTGCAGCTTGACCTCGTGACGTCGGATGACCTTGACCTGACCCAAGGCCATAAACAGCTTAGAAAGGTACTTAGAAGTGTCAGACACACGAATCATGCCGATTTATAGACAGCTTATGCGTTTAATATCGCAATTTTGCGCGACAATTCCATCCATCGAACCTTTTGACACGGTCAAACATTTTGTACTTGACCTGACCTGTGACGTTATCGGTGACCCCGAGGTCAACAATATTATGTTTTCCTCGATAAATTGCCCAGGGCTATTGAATGCCGTTTGAATTTTTACATTCGGTCTAGTAGTTCCGGAGTTCCGAGGGGGGGGGGGGGCAAAAAATGTCCCCCCCCCCAGTAAGTCGCGTTATGAAATATACCCTAGTAACTCGCGGGTTAAACCCGAAACCCAGGAGTCTTGCCAAAAATCAACGGAACAGTAACAGTGACTATCTGAAACTAATTGGTGCATTTTTGTTAAGGAATTAATATGAAGAAAAAGAAGGGGCACATCGAACAGCAAGCTACACGATGTCCGATCTGGCTGACCTAAATGCAGTCCAATTTGGATCTGGACCATGGATGTTTGTGGGGTATGTATGTCTCTCACATGGATGAGCTGTTCTGCTTTTGCAATGTAGATCCATTTTAGGTTTGCTTAATTTCCTGAGGTGTGAGCGTTGAATCATTAATGGCCAAAATTATGGAAGAGAGCAGGTGTTGGAATGGAGCAGGCCGACCATTCGTAATTCGATACGAAGTCCAGAGTGTGAGAGCCCGAATTTGTGTGACGGACTGTAGGTATAGGTGTAGGCAGTGCGAATTTAAGTTGCGTTTTGCTTGCTTTCGTTTTTATTTTACACTTGGTTCGTTTCATTAACATTATCTCCTGCTAGTTTTAGTTACTCGGATAAAGGCGGATTCACACCGGACGCGTTTTGACGGATACGCATGCGCCTGTGGCCTACGCAAAACACGCATACGCATGCGTAAAATGCCGCATCACTATGCGTTTTTCGTATTGCATTATGCATTGCGTCTGCGCTCTTTTTGACAGTATACGTATGCGTTTTTCGCCGCAGACTCATGCGTCTGCGTCAAAACACGTCCTGTGTGAATCCGCCTTTACTTGTCCGTACTTGACGCTGCGGCGGCGACCGGCGGACGTGACCGGCGGACGTCTCGAGCAGAGGTGCAAATTTCAGGACCACGGAGCCGGCGCTGGGCCCAAATTCAGGCACGGTGTGCCTGAAGCTGTGTTTGAACTCAGGCTTGCCGGTCTCATGCCGGGCTCAGCACAAGTTATCAATTCAAAAAACTAAATAAATAGAAATAAATATTGTCAGAAGTCAGATCATACATGCTTAACCCGCGACTTACTGGGGGGGGGGGGGGGGGGGTATTTTTTGCACCCCTCCCATTATTTTGCAATAACTCCTAAACCAACACGAGTATCGTCACTTATCTTTCAGTACCCTCTCACATCACTTCTACACATGGTGAAAAAGATGAGGTTATGATAGGTCAACTGGGAATGACGTCAGAGTGACGTCATGTTCTTCGGTTTGTGTTGTAAAATAATGGTTTTCGGAAAACGCTGTCAAAGGTAACATTTTTTAGGTAGATTAAATTGTCTTACACCAAATTACTGACAATAGACAGGGCTATCAAACTGCCGTCTCGGATTTTGATTTTTTTTTCCTCAAAATTTTGAGAAATCCAAATACATTTTGTTTTGTTTTTACAATATGAAGTTATCCAAAAACCGGAATATCTGTGATCGAAAGATTTTCGGTGAATATGTGTACCAATTTTAAAGTCGATATTTTCCAAAATGACTGACTTGTGACCTTTAAATGACAAAAATCGACCACCTCTCACAGCATTTACTATGCATACAAAATGCATTTCCGTTTTTTGCTTTTTACATCTATTTATATTGAACAAACAATGTTCTAAGGTCATTTGTCGCGTTCTAGACGAAAAACAAACCCATACACATGTGTTACAACACCTAATGACCGTAATCTGTAGTTTGACCTCGTGACCTCGGATGACCTTGACCTGACTCAGTGTCATAAACAGCTTAGGATGGTACTTAGAAGTGTCATACACACTAATCATACCGATTTATTGACTGCTTATGCGTTTAATATCGCAATTTTGCGCGATAATTCAATCCATCGGGACCTTTTGACACGGTCAAACTTTTGTACTTGACCTCGCCTGTGACGTCATCGGTGTCCCGGAGGTAAACAATATTAGGTTTATCTCTCTAAATTTCCCAGGGCTATCCAATGCCGTTTGTATTTTTACAATCGGTCCAGTTGTTCCGGAGATTCGATGGGTGGCAAAAAATAGCCCCCTCTCCAGTAAGTCGCATTATGGACTATACCCCAGTAACTCGCTGGTTAAAGATCATACTAAATTGTGAGAGAAAAAATATACAACAGTAAAACACCATCATAACAAATAAAAATGTTACAGCTTAACAATTAAAAGTGATAACTAGTACGACCTAGTAAGGATTGGACACGGGGCACACTATTGAAACTTAATAAATCAAACTATAGGGTCAATTCATGATCAATTCATAAACTCAGTAACTGCAGCAGTGTGAGAGGTGAGTGCAGTCAAACAGAAACAACTACCCCAAATCATATTCCACTGAATGAATTGGAAATTAATATGTGGCGGCGACTTTCGAAAATTAAAATATCATAGGCGTGTGCAGGTCACTCAATATGGGGTGAAGTAAATGCGTAAGAATTTTTTTTTGATATTGTTTGTTCGATAAATGAAATGTTGTGTTATTATGACATTAGACAAAAACGTTATTAAACATATTGTTTTGCTATAGGCGGTACCAGGTCAGTGAAAAAGGGAGGTCAAATAGGCAAAAATAGTAACCGCAGGCAAGTTGCTACCAGCACTATAAACAAGTTACTGATCGTACATAGCTCCTTTTTGCATGTTGCATGTCATCATAGGCGTATCCAGGATCCAAACTGGGGAAGCGCAAGACCTTTTGATAGATATAGTATCCGCTATTATGATACTAACTAGTCAACAGTGACTATTTCACCTACAACTTCAATTCACATTGCTTACCCCTCTTTTTACCCTACCTGGACTCGCCTAGTATCTTATATTCGTTCGTAGAGCACCCTGTGGTGCATGTTTCATACGAAAACCGCAGTATGTTATGTCATTGTAGGCCCATGCATCTTAGTTTTCCTTGCAATAATATTACCCCCTTTCTTCCATTCCTGAGCTCGCCTCTGCAAAAAAATGACGTAATTTGCTCTCTTTGCCTCAAATGTGCATATATCATGATAAACTAGCCGTCTATTGCGCCGTAATCGCTAGCATATCGTCATCACCATGCCAGCCACCCCCTTTGCATGTGCCTGAACACGCCCCTGCAACTCTATATGTAATAAATTATGCAAATAATGGAAGGAGGAGTTGTCGTTTACACCTTGATGGCTATAAATTCCCCTTAAATCGCTCTATTGGCTTCCCGCCAAGCATTGAATACTTCCTGGAACACCCCCCGCCCTTACAGGCGCATGAAACCGCCTCTGCCATGCAATTTGTATGATATTTCATTAGCATCAACTAATCTGCACTTGTTGCAATCACCGTAAACCGATGTAACTCCTTCATACTTGAGGCAGTTAGCAAGAAACCGTGAAGATCGCATTTCTATATTATCACCAAATATCGCCGCAGAACCCTCCAATAAACGTGCCCTGGAACCGCCTCTGTTCAGGTTAAGAATGCAAAATTTTGACTCGATATGCGGAATTCAATTTTAGGAAAAGTCCCAAAATGTCATGGCTCTGGTCTTAGCTGTTCGTGAGATATCTGCGAAAAACATGAGGAGGGCGGAATCCCCCCCCCCCCTGTTACAAATAGGGTTAAAACGTCATTAAAGAGAGTGTGCCTACTCACATCGCTTATTTGGGGTTATTGACACTGGACTATATAAAATAATTTTCTGAATTGGCCCAGGACTTCGTTTCTCCAGATTCGCCCTAGTTGCTGAGATATTCCAAGGACTCCAGGAACTTGCTGGGAGAAAACAGTTATCGGGTAGACTCCAGAGGGCTTCCGCTACTAGAAGCACTGCAACTATCGATTACACTGGTAGCATATTGTTAGCGCCGGCCAATAGCAATTGAACAAAACAGCTCGTGCAGCAGCCGAACAGAAACTGGACGGCCATCATGTTTTTAGATGATGGCCGTTTCGATGATGGCCATTTTTTTTAAAGAAGATTTCAATTTAGAGCTACGAAACTTGCACATAATAAAGTTCATAGTGGCAAGAACGTGCTGTGCAAAACTTGTCTTTCTATCTTGCATGATGTGACTGTAATTGTATTGTCTTATGTGCGCCGTTTTACATAACATCACCATAGTGACGATCGTTTTATAGATATCGAAACAAAAAATAAGCAAAAAAACAATATAAGTGAAAATTGAACTAAAGGGGTTCCAGATGTGAATTTCATCATATACAACAATCAAACCAATAGCTACTTACCGTATTAAAAATATTTTTGACATTTCAAAACAAGGCACACTCCCTTTAAATTGATGCATCCAGCCATAGTCTCCCTATCTCCCAAAATACTAGATCAATTTCATTGGAATTTGATGAGAAGTAGTAGAATTTATGCAACATAAGGTACTGAAAGTTTTACGTTGATATCTATTACAGTTTTCAAGTTATTGAGAAAATCCGAGAGGGGCAGCTTCTGCCCCCCCCCCCCCCCCCCCTGCGGGGTGAGGGTTAACCCTATTCCCTGCGGGGGCAGATTCTGCCCCTCCCGGTGGTTTTTCACTTGCCGCTTCTAAACCGTTATGGCTAGCGTGTTGAAACTTTGTGACTTTTCCCCAAATTAAATGGCACGTGTTGTGTCAAAATTTTGACAAAATCGTCTAGCAGAGGCGGTTTAAGGCTCCTGATTTGGGGAGGGTGTTACGAATGCGGTTTTGCGGCGCATACTTCCTTCGTGGTTTGCAGTGCAATAAATGCGTCAGAAACAATTTAAATGCAATATGCATCATAGATAATGGGATTGTACATATTTTTTGGGGCAGAGGCAAACTCAGGATAAAAAAAATGGGAGGCGATACCCACCCTCAAATTAGGTCCAGCTTCAAATTAGTAAGATGAAAAAACGTTGCGCGCATGGTGCCCCCCAATGTTTTTTTCCTGGATCCGCCTATGCGTAATATATTAAATTTAACAAATTACAGCATATAATGCCCACATGTGGTGTTCATGTCGACCCAAACAATCACGAACAGCACATATTTTTATCAGAAAATCCCCCCATTTTACATTCCCTGAAAACACCTAGGATTTTTTATTTAGTTTTTTGTCTTCTGATATGTTAAAGACCAGTACATTTGAAGCTCAAAAAGGTCTTGGGCATGACAATCAGTCGAGCCACATGGCCGCAATGACTTTAAAAAATAGTATTTTTTGTCCCTTATCCCCCAATTTTTGAGCAAAACAATAATTTTGGAGTCCAAAAAGAGAGATTTTGTCATGTCAAATCGAATTGCGTTTACCCCATCGAAATCGACCGAGCGGTTCTCGAGATCTCGGGGGGGGGGGTGGACAGAATCTGCCCCTCCCCGCAGGTTAACGTAATTTTGGCCGCCCGCGGGGAATAGGGCATTGCATCAGCTGCGCTGTTTTGTCTATCATTGAAAGAAAGAGATACATACAAACTTCAAATTCAATCACTCGAGAGAAAAAAGTTCCGCTTTCATGCCATTTTCTCCTAAGATCATTGTTTTTCACGTTCAGTGCAGGGAACGCGCTGGGGGGGGGGGGCATATTTGTATTGAATGCTCCTTCCAGATTCCTGCAGGAGGGAGGGAGCATTTGCCCCTGATGCCTCCTGGATCCGCCAGAGCCAGCAATTACCGTCAAGGAAAGCCTCTGCCATTTCACATTTTCCATTTTCCCATTTTTCAAATTTGGATAGACAATTGCGAAAGTTGTGTCATGCCGCTAAGCGGCACGAAATTTACCGTTCTTTGACTGTGGATAGCTGGATTTTGACTGCTGAAAATACAATTTATTACGATTTTACGATAAATTGTGAACGCGCGGGGGGGGCATACTTGTATTGAATGCCCCCCCCCCCCCCCCAAGATTCCTGTGGAGGGGGGGGGGGGGAAATTTGCCCCTGATACACCCCCCTTCTGGATCCACCAGTGCCTCCAACCAAGACGTGAAGTCTAATACATCCTATATAGTTGCTGACGGGCTGACGACGCGCTCCCCCCCCCCCCATCCCCGGTCAAGTCAACAATTTCTCGCTGACTGCTGACGGCCTGCTACCCCCCCCCCCCCACTCAACAACTTTTGGAAATACGCCACTGGATTCCCCCCCCCAAACAAACAAACAAAAAACGGCTAGATCTGCCCTTGACCAATCGCGTGCTCTTCCGGGCGCCGGTACTGGCCTCGGTGTCGGGTCGTGGCCGGCTCGGTCATTTGTCTTCGCCTGAGTCTAGAATGCGCTCGCGTCTGATTCCTAACGGTGAGCTAATTATTTGAAGTACAGTGACTCCGTAATTGGCATAAATGTGAATTGTGTTTCTTACTTAGTGTTCATTTGAATCGACGCGCTGATGTGTTTGATTTAGTGCTGACGTGACGTTAAATTTTATTTGAAATGACATTCTTAGTCCTCTGCCTTAGTTTTGTCACGATTTTGTTTTAGCCATTTGTTTTTTAGGACGCTTGTTCTATTATGTGTCTGCATTATTGCATTATTGTTCTGGCTCTTGTCTGTGACTGCGTGTTTTGGGTTCTCATGGGTCGAACAAATCGCCTAGACGGAATCGCCGTGTCCCCCGTCCCGGTAAAGTTTAAATAGGCTGTACCGCATGGCGATGGTGTATTGCGGCGCAGTCTATACATCCAGTTTCGTGATGTCCACCGCCCGACCTCTTGTACGATTAGCGGTCGGCGCTGCTCGATCGCATTGACTTGGGATCGAAACCGGAAACGTATTGTGATAAGGTATATGTACCAACAAACAAACATTGCAGCGTGTTAGGGAACGATGGCCTGGAGGTCCCATGGCATGAACTCATCGTTTTTCTGGGATATTAGCGGATGTCCACGGAAAATAAATTGTCATATGGTACAAAAATATTGATTCTTCAATACCTTGCGTTTTTGTCTATGATAGTTTAATATATGACTGGCAAAAAGTACATTATTAGGGGTTTTCACGAAGGATTATTGCGCTGAAAAGTTTCTGAAAAGTTTCTGAAAAGTTTCTGAGAAGTTTTGGTATAGAAGTCTTACTTAGTATATTATACATTCCAAGAAATAAATTACTGATTTAGGCGATATTATCACTATTCTATAGTTATGGAAACATGTATTGAGCTCATAAAAAGTGTATTCTACAAAATTGGACGTTTTTAAAGAGCATATGCGTCTAGAGTCCATTCGTCCAATTTAGCATACTGTCATACTAGCTACTAAATCTGGCAGTGTCATGGATCACAGGTCTGTCTGCGCATGCGCAGTGATGTGCCAGCATGGATTCGCCGCCGCTTCCGACCCGCGTGCCGCACGCACATAGACAAAGCCAAGCCGCACAGGCCGGCCGCCGGATTGGGCCGGATTGGGCGAGTCCATTGGGTCCAATTGCGTCACACGCCACAGAATGTTCTGAATCGTTCTGAAGTTTTGACAAGTTACAGTCGGTAGAGATCACAACTGATCTATTAATACTTCTCTTGCTAATTACCACCAAACCGCAATCGTGTCACCATATTATATTCTTACCAACATATTACAAAATCCTGAGGGACATTTCAAGCCAAAAATCGCATGTAAAAGTTGTGTAGTTAATGAATGGATCGTCGAACTAAGATTTCTATACCAAAACTTGTTAAAACTTTTCAGAAACTTTCAGCGCAATAATCCTTCGTGAAATCATTTGGATTCCTGGGCGATCAGGAGTGGAATATTGTATAAATGTGTACGTTTTCGTCTGACCGAACTGTGTGCGCAATTAGCTACCTAACTTTACCTTTCCTTTACCTTTCGACCTACCGTTCGAAAGCTCGTCAAAAATAATTTTGAAACTATTTCAGTCATGTTTTGGCTCATGTCAATGTCGCGGTCACCAAAGGTCCTCAAAGGGCAGATTTTCCAGTTTTAGGACTTCGCTTCGAAAAACCCCAAATATCACGGGAACTGTAACATCCAGGAACAAACGAGAAAAAATCAGTAGAAAGCTCTTGAACAATGAAATCGCTAAGGTGTCCTCACATTTAAGCTCAGGTCAACAGTTTAGGCTCTAGAGGTCATCAAAGGTCAAAAAGGCTATTTTTGGCAAAACTGTTTTTCACCATTAACTTTTTACTTGATAAATATAAGGCAATAATTGTGACGCCATCGTGTTTGTCTTGTCCATGCTCTTTGAATCATATTCGAGTTGACCAGGTTAGGTCAACTTTTAAAAAATGGCATCAGGTCAAGGTCAAGTGGTGACTCAAGTAGGTCATGTTGCACGTTGGTAGATGTGCCTCGACGAGACAAACACATTGGTGCCAGTTTCACTTCTCTATCTTTATTCTGTCGATAGTTATTGACAAAAAGTGTTGGTAATCTTGGATGACCTCATGTGACCTTCCAAGGGCCCCTGATAAAAGTATTTGCCTAAAACATCAAGAAGGGATAGAGTAACACACCAGACTATAACAAGTTGGCCCGAGCTGATGTGTGACCTCTAAATGGAAAGCATTTGCCAATTATTTGCCGTTGATAGCAATATGTAATTTGAAAATGCAATGCTATTTGGCGGACAACCATGAACGCTATAGGAAGATGAATGTTAGCATTGGATTCCCAGCACGTTTTTCTATATAGAACGGGGTAAGTTTGTTTCAAAATTGTGCGTTGTATATTCAACAACCACAAATGATCAAGGGAGGAGGCGTTTTCCGACATTTGTAACATTAAATATGACCAATAGCTATTTATTTAACACAAAAAGGCGGACCAACCACAACAGTTACGCAACCGCAACAGTACCCGAATTTGTTATCTTATACCTGAACTGGTATTATCTGGCATGTGGTACGTTTTTCACATTTCCTGAAGAATACGTTTTAAGCATGATTATATTACGAATTTAGCCCGGTTTCCCTATGGCGGCCTTATACACTTCCAGCCGCCCGGGAGCGGCGAATGAGCGGCTCGGTCCGTAACGGTTCTGTGAGATGTAGTTCAACAGGAACGGCAGAGGGTATAAGGTGCACTGTTTGGTATTCCAATGAACGGGCAGGTGTTGTCCTTTATCCAGCATGTTTAACCCGGCATTGACTGGGGTCTCAGCCGAACGCCATTGGCTGGGGGGGAGGGGTCGTTAAACGCCCCTGGTTATCTTCCGAACCAATAATCGAAGCGAAACACGCAAGACAGCAATCGAAAGTTCTCAATAAGATAAATCTAAATCATGCAACAAAATCAAAGTGAGGGCAATTTTCAGGTCACGGTCAGGTAAAATATCAAAATCGCCGTATTTGAGTTTATGAGCCATACTTTCCATCCAAAGTCTTCGATTACGACCATGATCACCCAAAGTGCTGCCAAAGGTATGATACACATCCCGCATCAGCTAAAGTGAGATTTTTGGACAAGGTCAAGGTCAATGTCAGGTCACAAAAGGTCACTATGCTCAAAATATCTACGAAAGTCATCGTAGCGAAACACGCAAGACAGCAATCGAAAGTTCTCAATAAGATAAATCTAAATCATGCAACAAAATCAAAGTGAGGGCAATTTTCAGGTCACGGTCAGGTAAAATATCAAAATCGCCGTATTTGAGTCTATGAGCCATACTTTCCATCCAAAGTCAGCCAAAAGTCCAAAGTCAGCCAAAAAAGCGCAATTGGTAAATATGCAGCCCATCTACCGGCCAGCGAACAGTCTGATTGACCTGATTGCAACCAGCCGACCCGAGTCCGCGCGTCGAGCTGGAGTGACGCGCTGTCACTACGGCGGCCCGCACGATTTTACTCGGGCGGCCATGCGTCTTGGAGACCGTGTAACCGATTCTGGCGGATGTACGGTGGAGCGGCGCTGCATCTGCAAGGTTGACGCTGCAGCATTTTTCCAACAGCTGTTAGATACCGACTAGACCCCAGTGTACCATTGTGCCTCACCAGACCAGAAGTGGCTGTCGTTTCAACAGATATTCTTCGATCAGTTGGATACTGTCGCCCCGCTCAAACGCATTCGTGTAAGACCTCGTAACTCGCAGCCGCTGACATACGAAACACAGCAGCTACTGCAGCGCCGCCGCGCGGCTCTGACCGTGCGCGACCGCGTCCAGTACAAGCGCGTGAACAGGCTGTGCCGGGCGGCTATCCGCCGAGACTGCCGGGCACTGTACCAGCGGGAGATAGGCCGGGGAGACCGCGGAAGCCTGTGGCGAGTTCTCCAGCCGATTATCGGCCGAAAGAAACAGCAGTGCGAAACGCCAAATGTAACACCAGACGCGCTGAACGACTACTACGTTTCGGTCGGGCCGACCACCGCGGCTAGCGTCCCGGCACCAGCCGCGCCCGTTCCGACGCGGCTGCCGCGCATCAGCACTAGCGCATTCAAAGTTCAGCCCATTAATTTCGACTCGCTATGCGCAACGCTCGTGTCCATGAAACCATCAAGCTCTGTCGGCAACGACGGGATCAGCGTCGCAATGCTCCAGATCTTTTTCTTTGGGCTGGTACACCCTCTGCTGGATGTGGTGAATACCAGCCTCGTAACCGGACTCGTCCCGACACCCTGCAATCACGCACTAGTGACGCCTATCCCCAAGGGGAAGGCCTCCAATAACCCAGCAGATACCCGCCCTATTTCGATTTTGTCAGCTATTATGAAGCTCGTGGAGAAAGTCGCACACAATCAACTCACCGGATATCTCGAAACAAACAAACTTCTCTCTTCAGCACAGCACGGCTATCACAAAAAGCACTCAACCGAAACGGCGCTCCACGTCATTACAGACAAGGTGCTTCACGCCATGGACAAAGGCAAAATTTCGCTTCTGGTCCTACAGGATTTATCGAAATGCTTTGACGTTGTGCCACATCAGAAACTTTTGGACAAACTATCCCTGTATGGAGTGGACACCGATTGGCTTACAAACTACCTGACCGGCCACACACAACAGGTTCAGATACGTGGGGCGGATGGCAAAAAAATCAGATCGCGAACAAAGCCAAACACGATCGTCGTCTACCAAGGCGGCGTTCTTAGCTGCATCTTATACATGATATTTGCCAATGACATGAGCCAGTGTGTGCCTGACGACGTCACGGTCCGGCGAGCCCATGTATCGCTACGCGAGTCCCGAGCTGCTGCGGCAGGAGCGCTGGAACTGCCGTTGTGTAAACTGTCGAGCAGCCAGCGTGCGTTTGCATTTAGAGCGGCGAAAACCTGGAATACTGGCATCTCTAAGGTCTAAGGTGAACACCCGCAGTCGGGGTTGCGGTTTCCTATGTGCGGATAGCATGTGACCTGAATTGACCGCTTCAATTTTCTTATGGTTGGTGGTTAAGCCTCATACCGTGCGATGCCAGGCCTACCATGTACAATGTGTTCATTTTAATGACCGCGATCGTATTGCTTTTTATCGTGTTTACACTGTGCTTTTGTATTCAGATATCACTACACATGCACTCTGACTGGATACGTAAAAGCCACAACGTGGATGTATCTTAATACATGACTTCGACGGTCGTGCAATTCGCCGATGACACACAGGTCCTGATCAGCGGGCAAAAGCAGGACCGGCAGCAGCATACCGCCCGAATGGAAGCTGCGCTCGGCTCACTGTACCAGTGGTTCTGTCACAACGGTGTGAAACTGAACGTGAAGAAGACCCAGATGTTAGTCCTGGGCACACCAGCTATGCTGAGAGACTTTAGGGTGGTCCATAATGCAACTATTTTTTTCCGATGCAGCGGCACCGGGGTTTATCCCATTGCTATTGACCTCAGCTTTCGAAAAAGGTACAATAATGCATATTTTAAAAAAATGTTTGCTTCGCCTCATCGTAGTTGAAGTTTTACCTCATTTTGCCGTATCGAGCTCACAGCGCTATGCGTCAACTAATCGGAGGTTGCACGTATTGGCCGGCATTGTTGTGCACGTGCGTTGTTCCGGCATTGTTGTGCACGTGCGTTGTTCAGATTTCAGTTTCATGCGCGGCTGAGGAATGCCAGAAAGAAACTATACGTATTTGAGCAGTTGTGTCTCACTCAGTTCAGCAGTGAGGTTTATCGGTTATAGTCACAGAGTTTGTGTCAGGACACTGAATAGTCAATTTTGTGGATAAGTTTCATTCGATCCAGAGGATTACAGGGATTTGGAAACTGACTTTTGAGGTCTGACGATGCCGTTGGATGTTTAGCGGTTGGTTCCTCTTTTTGCCATGAACACTGTCCGAACCAGAGCTTCGACGGCCAAGCCTCTCATTGGCCAACCCGGCGACCCCGTCGCGGACGAGTGGGCAGCGGCGTTTCTCGCGGGAGAGGGCGCTTGTAATTATCTCGCTTTTTCCGGAAAGCCGCAGCTTCCAACGAGAGGCGAAGTACTCAGCCTGTACCTTCACATTCGGGAGCACAAAGGACAACGGTTCCCGGTGAATGATATTGTTGACATCATTCTGACTGAAGTCTACAAGTACTGGACGATGGGCAAAATCCCTACGAAAGCCAAGGACAAGGCAAAGAAAAAACTACATAGACTCATCGATGAATACCGCAACCTGACCAAGAACATGACAAGGAAGCTCGATACGGAGAAGCGTAAGAGGGAAACTTTCCAAAGTTCTCTCTCCGGTCTCTTCGATATAGCTAGTGCAAATGCCGAAAAAATCCTGACAGTGGATCGGCTTCTGTCTCATGGATCTACAACCGAGGATATAAACTTCCTTCAAGACCAGCGTGGCCCCAGAAAATGCTGGAACGAAGGCGCAGACGTCGCCTATACGAAAGCCGCAGAAAGGAAGATAAAGAGGGAAGAGAGAGAGAAGCGGAGACATGCAGAGCAGCAGAGTAAGAACAAAGTTTCTTCGAACGCACCACCAGAGGACGACGATACTACTACTCAGGAGGATACAGGTCTCACAGAAGAGTTTATACCTGAGAAGAAAAGGGTGAGGAAAGAAGACTTTGTCACTGTGACACTTCCAAGGAAGATGTTCGACCAGCCAGAAGTGGCTGCAGCCATTGATCGCACGAAGTGTTCCAATAACACAACGCTGGCAGTGACAGCCGCTCTATTGAAGTGCAGTGGGGCGGACATTACTCAGTGCAGTGTCTCCAAGTCAACACTGATGCGTTCCAGGGACACACAGAGAGAGCAGACGGCTAAAATGGCGAAAGAAAATTTCCAGTCGCAGAAACCGAAACATCTCGCGCTCCACTGGGATGGGAAGTTGGTGAGGACAATGAGTGGGGACCTGGAGGAGAGACTAGCGGTACTGGTTAGTGGAACACCGAACTTTGAAGAGGGCAAGGTCCTGGAAATCCCTACAATGCAGGATGAAGATGGAAGACCAATCAGCACCGGCTTCGCCCAGTTTGATCACATCAAAGAGGTAATCGTACGTTGGGACATCATCGATGAGATCACATCAATGTCGTTCGACACAACAGCAAGTAACACTGGTGTGTTCCGGGGAACAGCTACCAGAGTGGAACAATTCCTCAACAAGAAAGTCTTCTGGCTGGCGTGCAGGCATCATGTGTGCGAACTGATCCAGAGCTCACTGTGGAGGACGTTGTTTGGTGCTGACAATGGACCGGAAAATGCCGCATATGTTGCACTCAAGGAAGTCTGGCAAGAATTGGCCACGAGCCCGACAGCTGGCTTCAAGAAACTGGTGTTCCGATCGTCTGCGCTCATTCAGATGAGGAAAGAAGCAGTGTACTACCTGACCGCTGTTCTGAGTGAACAGAGTGATCAAACGATGCTCAGGGATGATTATGATGAGTTGGCCAGGACCTCTCTCACTCTGCTCGGAGAGGTTCCACCTGGTGGAATCAAGTGGATGAAGCCTGGAGCGTGTCACAAGGCCCGTTTCATGGCTAACGGAATATATAGCAACAAGATGTTCGCCTTCCAAGACCATATTGGGTATGACAAGAGCACAGTCAAGACCCTGCGCCGATTCGTGCAGTTCAACTGCCTTCTGTATGTACCACACTTCCTGAGATCGGGTATGGGCGCTGATGCTCCGGTCAACGATCTGATCTTCATCAAGCAGCTGCTCCAGTACAGGGCTGTAGATCGTGAGGTGGCCGATGCGGCACTCAAAGTC
The DNA here is from genome assembly GCA_036785665.1 of Chirona hameri. NCBI lineage: Eukaryota > Metazoa > Arthropoda > Thecostraca > Balanomorpha > Balanidae > Chirona > Chirona hameri. The sequence continues at coordinate 76,095 of JAXIVJ010001017.1, forward strand.
ACCCAGCGACATGGCTGGTATCTGACTGAGGAGGTCGTGATCCTATCTATCTTCAGCACGAAGATCGGCGCGAAGGACAAGTCGCGGCTTGCAGAGGAGATTCTCGCTCAACCTCTCCCCCAGGATCAGCGGCTCGGGCCTCCTGTCTTCCAGGACATAGCCGAGGACACTGAGCTGGAGGACTTGGTCGGACCCCACAGCTGGTCGCTGTTTAGCATCCTAGGGGTCGGGTCTGAGTGGTTAAACAACAATCCTGCAGCATGGCAAGATGATGAAAGCTACCAGGAGGCTGCCAAGTTCGCAAGGACCGTCAAAGTCACAAATGATGTCGCAGAACGTGGCGTCAAGATGATAAGCGACTACACCGACATCCTCACGAAGAAAGAATCAACCAGACAGAATCTGCTACAGGGAGTTGAGCTCCACCGCACGAAGTATCCAGACTTCTGCAAGAAGACCCTGACTAAGAAGTTCTGAGCTCACATGGGGGGTGGGGGTGGGGCGACAGATACTGTATCTTGGTGCATACATACAGTAATGGTTACAATACCAATGTGCCTGATCAGTCGTTAGATTCAGCCGTGTCAGACGGATGGTGCCGGTATGCTATTAAAAGCATACAGTGGCGAACATATGACGGATGATATCATATGAGGTATGTTCTTGAATATACAGCAGTAAATACATGTTATGCATTGTTTAATTGTTTAAATAAGTGTCAAGTCACACGAAATGGTCATTATTCTGATGCAGCACAAGGCGTTCCCACATTGCTCACATGCTCACACTTATCTTATGGGCTAAACAGCGTTAACACGTACCTACACTGGGAGGGTCTGGTTCCTACACGCCTTGGGAGGGGGGGGGGTCAACTTCGTATCTCGGGTTAGGAGGCACGTAGAGAGATGCGGGTTTCGCCATTAGATAGGTCTGTCCAAGGACTCCGTTTTTTTATGCGAATATGATTTGCTATCTCCTACGGTTGATCTTCAAGGTAGGATCTAGGGGAAAAATAGCGGAAACCCCTAGAATCTGGAGTTTTTTTGCGATCTGACACCACATAATTGCTAGAATTGATATAAAAAGGGTTGAGAACGATATAATAGACAATTCTACACACATTCATTTAAAAACATAGAGGCTCCTCACTTGCACTTGCACTTGCTCCTCGCGCTCAAGAGCACTAGTTTCTCACCCGGTCGCCAATGCATTGCATGTTGCCCTGTGTGCTGCCAATGGGCAAAATATTGTTGGCCCTCATGACTAAACAAATCGAGATATTAGCTTGAAACTTGGTACACATGTGTAAGTCATGAAATCACATCATATATATTCCAGTTTTTGCATAGTATGATGTATTTAGAAAGTTATAGGCAAACAACTGTAACCTTTTGCTACCTCCGGTTTGGTGACCCAACTTTGACCTGACCTGGCTCCGGAACCCCCAATCCTAGGTCAAAATTTGTTATACGATTTGAAGCGCAATTTCATTCTAAGAAGACTTGCGCAAATTACGGCCCCTTCATCCGATTGGTTTTTGAAATATTTCCAAAAACCATGGGATGTAGAGTCAATTTGACCCCTTCTCCCCTGCCAGTGCTTGAGTTAAACTTCAACTGCAATGAGGCGAAGCAAAACATATTTAAAATATGCATTATTGTACCTTTTTCGAAAGCTGAGGTCAATAGCAATGGGATAAATCCCGGTGCCGTTGCATCGGAAAAAATAGTTGCATTGTGGACCACCCTAGAGAGACTTAACCACCGGTGAAACTGAGTTTCTGCGGGACTGTGATTCCCGACTCGAGACAAGTACAAAATATAGGCCTCACAATCGACCGACATCTCAACTACCATAGCCATATAGACACCATGACCAACAAGTGCACGGGCATGCTAATCGCCTTGAGCCACGCGCAACACGTGATCCCGAACTCGTCTCTGAAAAACATAGTCCAGGCACTGGTATTGTCGATAGTGCGTTACTGCATAGCTGTGTACGGCTCGAGTGGCGCAGTTCAGCTGCACCGCATCCAGAAAACCATCAACTTATGTGGCCAACTGACAACTCGGTTGGCTTACTGCGAAACAGTTGGTAGATTACCACACTGTGAGCTCTGTGCAGATGACCATTGTAACCGGACAACCAGAGTGCATCAGCAACAACATTTGGCCTCGGGCAAATGAGCAGCATACGCCAGACACCAGACGAGCTGACCGGTTCACAATGCCGCGAATGCGCACAGAGACGGGGAAAAGACGACTGTACAGCAGAGGAGTGAGCACACTGAACAAACTAGGGATAGACCCAAGCGCATCGGCGTTCCGGAGCAACCTAAAGCGCACGATATTGGACGGATAGAGGCGAAACGATGTCTGTGCAAGCGACTGAACTGTGATGTGTATTGTACTTGTACCTGCATTTATGCCCTTGTTTTTTAACAGAAATGACGTGCATCTTTTAAAAGTCATGTCCATGGTGTATGAGTTGCGAAATACATCAATCATTCAATCAATCAATCAATGACGTCATGATTTATCAATACTTTATATGCCATAAGTCAGTCAAAAAATGGTGATATAATTCTTAAATTTGGCATAGTAGTTTCCCATATGTGGTTCTCTGACATATATTCCGGCGTTTTGAATATCTTTGATTTTTGTGGGGGTTTTTTGTGGGCATTTTCCCCCAAAAAAAACTTGTTAATTTTGTTGGGGTAAAAAAAAATTAACAAACCAGAGTAGCCAGATTGTAGCCCTTGCCATTTGCTAGCTCTTGACGTTTTTTGATTGCATTTTGCTAAAAAAATATGGAATTTGTACGGTTTGTTACATTTTAGCTGATTTTGGTGTAAAACTCGTGTGTGATGTAACTAAATTCGCTATAACTAAAACAAATCGACGTTTTTTTACAGAACACGTAAACTTTATTTTGAAGAAGGTACCCGAAGTTTCACGTTGATAGCTCTATTGATTTCTGAGCTATTAAGAAAATTAATCAGGGGGAGGCGTTAAACGCCCCCCCCCCCCAGTCAATGGGGGGTTAATGGCTATTGTGCGTGACGATGAACTAATGATATGCTTAATCCTGATGTAAGATGAGGGACTTGGTAAGCAGTCAATGAAGTCATAGCCTCTTGTGTCAAAAACATAGTAAACCCCACTCATGGTTCACAGCTGTAAAACTGGTCCACAATGCCGGTTAGGCAATCCAGTTGCTATCAAACTTAACATATCAGTGGTGTCGAGTGATGCCACTATGTTAGCATACATAATTTGCCAAGAGAGGCTTAACGATGCCAGTGCATAGCATCCAAAATACATTCAATTTAAAATTAATATAAATTACAATGAAAAACTAAGTCAGGTTGGTTTCATCCCTTACCATCAACAAATTCAGTTATGCTGCGCTAGTACCTAACCACATATTTCAGTACAAAAGGCTGACGAATGAACCAATTCGCTTCCTCTAGCATGTTTTGGCGCTGAAAAGTTAGGAATGTCGCCGTCGCAACTTACATCAAATGAGTTAAACTTCAGACGAAGTCAAACAAGTTATATTGTACATGCAGGCTGTAATCGAGGCTCGCTGAGCCGGCTCTGTCTTCACAATTCAGAACAGGTACACAACTGCAAAGTCGCGTTGAGCGGCGTTGTGACTGTCAACAACCCAGTGAGCGGCGATCGACATTGTATACGTTACTCGTGCCATTCTGAGTGATGCACTCGTAACTTTTTACACGATGATCTTACGCTTTCTACATAGGAGATATTTCAGGAAGGTATTGTAGATGTTGATAGAAGATCTCGTTTTCTCGTCGGGCCAAGTATTGAAGAGTCATTTTCTAGTGTATATTCATAACAAATGCCCCGACATAAACTGGTCAATTAGCCTGCGAGTCACTGGGGGGGGCTTTTTTTTAGCCCCCCTTAGGAATATTAGGAATATCTCAATAACTAATGCAGATATCGACGCCATACTTTCAGTACCTTTCCGGGCATCATTTTGACACCTTTTGAGAGAGAAAAAATGAGAAAAAAAAATCGTCAGAAATTTTTCGAGATATAGTGAATTTAGTGACGTCACTAAACACGATTTTGACACAAAAATCGGCTAAACTTTGCCAGGCCGTACAAATGTCGCATTTAAAGACAAATGCAATCGAAAAGCGCGAAAATGTATAAAATTGCAAGGGCTACAAACTACCTATCTAAAAAATTCGGCAATTTTGATTTTTTAACCCAAAAAATTCAAAAAGTTTTTTTTTAAAATGCTCACAAAATCAAATTTTTCAAAGATATTGAAAAATCCGGAATATATGTCAGATATGGACATACGGGCAACTACCATAAAAAAATTCAAAATGATATTATCTTTTTTGACTGTCATGGCATATAAAGTATGGGTAAATCATGACGTCATATTTTGAAATTGCTTTTGTTGACCGGATTTTGTTTTGCTTTTGTTGACCGGATACAGACAAATAAATGCAAGCACTGTTTTTTTTGCCTATTGAACTACGTCGCTCGGTGAGCTAGATGGAACCTACTAGCAGCGGTAGGTAGGTTTAAATAACACCGGAGTCGCTAGCTCAGTACCTGAACATTGTATGCGATTATGGCATCACTTGAACTAGCAAATGGGGTTATTTTTCTTCTGACAAGCTTTAATGTGAACTTGTCGAATAATAATAATGTCTTTACTGCCCGCTTGCTACATCAAAGCGGAAAAGTTTCCAAGTTTGATAGTGGATATCTACGCTGACCATGCCCGTCCCTTTCTCTTCGCGGATCCGTTCCCGTCCCGTTCCCGTCCCGTTCCCGTCCCGTTCCCGTCCCGTTCCCGTCCCGTTCCCGTCCCGTTCCCGTCCCGTTTCCGTCCCGTTCCCGTCCCGTTCCCGTCCCGTTCCCGTCCCGTTCCCGTCCCGTTCCCGACCCGGTCCCGTCCCGGTCCCGTCCCGGTCCCGTCCCGGTCCCGTCCCGGTCCCGTCCCGGTCCCGTCCCGGTCCCGTTCCGTTCCCGTTCCGTTCCCGTTCCGTTCCCGTTCCGTTCCCGTTCCGTTCCCGTTCCGTTCCCGTTCCGTTCCCGTTCCGTTCCCGTTCCGTTCCCGTTCCGTTCCCGTTCCGTTCCCGTTCCGTTCCCGTTCCGTTCCCGTTCCGTTCCCGTTCCCGTTCCGTTCCCGTTCCGTTCCCGTTCCGTTCCCGTTCCGTTCCCGTTCCGTTCCCGTTCCGTTCCCGTTCCGTTCCCGTTCCGTTCCGTTCCCGTTCCGTTCCCGTTCGGTTCCCGTTCCGTTCCCGTTCCATTCCCGTTCCGTTCCCGTTCCGTTCCCGTTCCCGTCCCGTTCCCGTCCCGTTCCCGTCCCGTTCCCGTCCCGTTCCCGTCCCGTTCCCGTCCCGTTCCCGTCCCGTTCCCGTCCCGTTCCCGTCCCGTTCCCGTCCCGTTCCCGTCCCGTTCCCGTCCCGTTCCCGTCCCGTTCCCGTCCCGTTCCCGTCCCGTTCCCGTCCCGTTCCCGTTCCGTCCCCGTCACGTCCCCGTCCCGTCCCGTCCCGTCCCGTTCCCGTCCCGTTCCCGTCCCGTTCCCGTCCCGTTCCCGTCCCGTTCCCGTCCCGTTCCCGTCCCGTTCCCGTCCCGTTCCCGTCCCGTTCCCGTCCCGTTCCCGTCCTGTTCCCGTCCCGTTCCCGTACCCGTACCGTTCCCGTACCGTTCCCGTACCGTGCCCGTACCGTTCCCGTACCGTTCCGTACCGCTCCCATCCCGTTCCCGTCCCGTCAAGAAGCACCGGAACAATCCCCAAAAATATCATATCAACCCTTTCATGTAAATGTATTATGTTGTTTCTTTGTATTTTGTTTCTTCCTATTCCAGGCTGTACGCTTTGGAAAAGACCATCGTGGTCCATAATCTGCAAGCAATCGCCTGCATTACTCCGTTCATTGTTATACGCCTGCATTACTGCCTTCATTGTTCTACGCCTGCATTACTCCGTTCATTGTTCTACGCCTGCATTACTGTGTTCATTGTTATACGCCTGCATTACTGCGTTCATTGTTATACGCCTGCATTACTGCGTTCATTGTTCTACGCCTGCATTACTCCGTTCATTGTTCTACGCCTGCATTACTCCGTTCATTGTTCTACGCCTGCATTACAGCGTTCATTGTTCTACGCCTGCATTAATGCGTTCATTGTTCTACGCCTGCATTACTACGTTCATTGTTCTACGCCTGCATTACTGTGTTCATTGTTCTACGCCTGCATTACTACGTTCATTGTTCTACGCCTGCATTACTGCGTTCATTGTTCTACGCCTGCATTACTCCGTTCATTGTTCTACGCCTGCATTACTGTGTTCATTGTTCTACGCCTGCATTACTCCGTTCATTGTTCTACGCCTGTACTCCGTTCATTGTTCTACGCCTGCATTACTGCGTTCATTGTTCTACGCCTGCATTACTGCGTTCATTGTTCTACGCCTGAATTACTGCGTTCATTGTTCTACGCCCGCATTACTCCGTTCATTGTTCATTCAATCGCCTGCCTAACTGTGTTCATTGTTATACGCCTGCATTACTGCGTTCATTGTTCTACGCCTGCATTACTGCGTTCATTGTTCTACGCCTGCATTACAGCGTTCATTGTTCTACGCCTGCATTACTGCTTTCATTGTTCTACGCCTGCATTACAGCGTTCATTGTTCTACGCCTGCATTACTGCGTTCATTGTTCTACGCCTGCATTACTGTGTTCATTGTTCTACGCCTGTATTACTGCGTTCATTGTTCTACGCCTGCATTACTGCGTTCATTGTTCTACGCCTGCATTACTGCGTTCATTGTTCTACGCCTGCATTACTGTGTTCATTGTTCTACGCCTGCATTACAGCGTTCATTGTTCTACGCCTGCATTACTGCGTTCATTGTTGTACGCGTGCATTACTGCGTTCATTGTTCTACGCCTGCATTACTGCGTTCATTGTTCTACGCCTGCATTACTGCGTTCATTGTTCTACGCCTGCATTACTGTGTTTATTGTTCTACGCCTGCATTACTCCGTTCATTGTTCTACGCCTGCATTACTGCGTTCATTGTTCTACGCCTGCATTACTGTGTTCATTGTTCTACGCCTGCATTACTGTGTTCATTGTTCTACGCCTGCATTACTGTGTTCATTGTTCTACGCCTGCATTACTGTGTTCATTGTTCTACGCCTGCATTACTGTGTTCATTGTTCTACGCCTGCATTACTCCGTTCATTGTTCTACGCCTGCATTACTGCGTTAATTGTTCTACGCCTGCATTACTCCGTTCATTGTTCTACGCCTGCATTACTGCGTTCATTGTTCTACGCCTGCATTACTGTGTGCATTGTTCTACGCCTGCATTACTGCGTTCATTGTTCTACGCCTGCATTACTGCGTTCATTGTTCTACGCCTGCATTACTGTGTTCATTGTTCTACGCCTGCATTACTCCGTTCATTGCTCTACGCCTGTACTCCGTTCATTGTTCTACGCCTGCATTACTGCGTTCATTGTTCTACGCCTGCATTACTGCGTTCATTGTTCTACGCCTGCATTACTGCGTTCATTGTTCTACGCCCGCATTACTCCGTTCATTGTTCATTCAATCGCCTGCCTAACTGTGTTAATTGTTATACGCCTGCATTACTGCGTTCATTGTTCTACGCCTGCATTACTGCGTTCATTGTTCTGCGCCTGCATTACAGCGTTCATTGTTCTACGCCTGCATTACTCCGTTCATTGTTCTACGCCTGCATTACTGTGTGCATTGTTCTACGCCTGCATTACTCCGTTCATTGTTCTACGCCTGCATTACTGCGTTAATTGTTCTACGCCTGCATTACTCCGTTCATTGTTCTACGCCTGCATTACTGTGTTCATTGTTCTACGCCTGCATTACTCCGTTCATTGTTATACGCCTGCATTACTGCGTTCATTGTTCTACGCCTGCATTACTCCGTTCATTGTTCTACGCCTGCATTACAGCGTTCATTGTTCTACGCCTGCATTACTCCGTTCATTGTTCTACGCCTGCATTACTCCGTTCATTGTTCTACGCCTGCATTACTCCGTTCATTGTTCTACGCCTGCATTACTGTGTTCATTGTTCTACGCCTGCATTACTCCGTTCATTGTTCTACGCCTGCATTACTGTGTTCATTGTTCTACGCCTGCATTACTCCGTTCATTGTTCTACGCCTGCATTACTGTGTGCATTGTTCTACGCCTGCATTACTCCGTTCATTGTTCTACGCCTGCATTACTGTGTTCATTGTTGTACGCCTGCATTACTGTGTTCATTGTTCTACGACTGCATTACTGTGTGCATTGTTCTACGCCTGCATTACTACGTTCATTGTTCTACGCCTGCATTACTCCGTTCATTGTTCTACGCCTGCATTACAGCGTTCATTGTTCTACGCCTGCATTACTCCGTTCATTGTTCTACGCCTGCATTACTACGTTCATTGTTCTAGGCCTGCATTACTACGTTCATTGTTCTACGCCTGCATTACTCCGTTCATTGTTCTACGCCTGCATTACTGCGTTCATTGTTCTACGCCTACATTACTGTGTGCAGTGTTCTACGCCTGCATTACTGTGTGCATTGTTCTACGCCTGAATTACTCCGTTCATTGTTCTACGCCTGCATTACTCCGTTCATTGTTCTACGCCTGCATTACTGCGTTCATTGTTCTACGCCTGCATTACTGTGTGCATTGTTCTACGCCTGCATTACTCCGTTCATTGTTCTACGCCTGCATTACTGCGCTCATTGTTCTACGCCTGCATTACTGCGTTCATTGTTCTACGCCTGCATTACTGTGTGCATTGTTCTACGCCTGCATTACTGTGTGCATTGTTCTACGCCTGCATTACTCTGTGCATTGTTATACGCCTCCATTACTGCGTTCATTGTTCTACGCCTGCATTACTCCGTTCATTGTTCTACGCCTGCATTACTCCGTTCATTGTTCTACGCCTGCATTACTGTGTTCATTGTTATACGCCTGCATTACTGCGTTCAGTGTTCTACGCCTGAATTACTGCGTTCATTGTTCTACGCCTGCATTACTGTGTTCATTGTTCTACGCCTGCATTACTCCGTTCATTGTTCTACGCCTGCATTACTGTGTGCATTGTTCTACGCCTGCATTACTGTGTGCATTGTTCTACGCCTGCATTACTCCGTTCATTGTTCTACGCCTGCATTACTGTGTGCATTGTTCTACGCCTGCATTACTGTGTGCATTGTTCTACGCCTGCATTACTGTGTGCATTGTTCTACGCCTGCATTACTGTGTGCATTGTTCTACGCCTGCATTACTCTGTGCATTGCCATACGCCTCCATTACTGCGTTCATTGTTCTACGCCTGCATTACTGCGTTCATTGTTCTACGCCTGCATTACTCCGTTCATTGTTCTACGCCTGCATTACTGTGTTCATTGTTATACGCCTGCATTACTGCGTTCAGTGTTCTACGCCTGCATTACTGCGTTCATTGTTCTACGCCTGCATTACTGTGTTCATTGTTCTACGCCTGCATTACTGTGTGCATTGTTCTACGCCTGCATTACTGTGTGCATTGTTCTACGCCTGCATTACTGTGTGCATTGTTCTACGCCTGCATTACTGCGTTCATTGTTCTACGCCTGCATTACTCCGTTCATTGTTCTACACCTGCATTACTGTGTGCATTGTTCTACGCCTGCATTACTCCGTTCATTGTTCTACGCCTGCATTACTCCGTTCATTGTTCTACGCCTGCATTACTGCGTTCATTGTTCTACGCCTGCATTACTGTGTTCATTGTTCTACGCCTGCATTACTGTGTGCATTGTTATACGCCTGCATTACTGTGTGCATTGTTCTACGCCTGCATTACTGCGTTCATTGTTCTACGCCTGCATTACTCCATTCATTGTTCTACGCCTGCATTACTGTGTTCATTGTTCTACGCCTGCATTACTCCGTTCATTGTTCTACGCCTGCATTACTGTGTGCAATGTTTTACGCCTGCATTACTGCGTTCATTGTTCTACGCCTGCATTACTGCGTTCATTGTTCTACGCCTGCATTACTCCGTTCATTGTTCTACGCCTGCATTACTCCGTTCATTGTTCTACGCCTGCATTACTGTGTGCATTGTTCTACACCTGCATTACTGCGTTCATTGTTCTACGCCTGCATTACTGCGTGCATTGTTCTACGCCTGCATTACTCCGTTCATTGTTCTACGCCTGCATTACTCCGTTCATTGTTCTACGCCTGCATTACTGTGTTCATTGTTCTACGCCTGCATTACTCCGTTCATTGTTCTACGCCTGTATTACTGTGTTCATTGTTCTACGCCTGCATTACTCCGTTCATTGTTCTACGCCTGCATTACTGTGTTCATTGTTCTACGCCTGCATTACTCCGTTCATTGTTCTACGCCTGCATTACTGTGTGCATTGTTCTACGCCTGCATTACTCCGTTCATTGTTCTACGCCTGCATTACTGTGTTCATTGTTGTACGCCTGCATTACTGTGTTCATTGTTCTACGCCTGCATTACTGTGTGCATTGTTCTACGCCTGCATTACTCCGTTCATTGTTCTACGCCTGCATTACTCCGTTCATTGTTCTACGCCTGCATTACATCGTTCATTGTTCTACGCCTGCATTACTGTGTTCATTGTTCTACGCCTGCATTACTGCGTTCTTTGTTCATTCAATCGCCTGTATTACTGCGTTCATTGTTCTACGCCTGCATTACTACGTTCATTGTTCTACGCCTGCATTACTCCTTTCATTGTTCTACGCCTGCATTACTGTGTTCATTGTTCTACGCCTGCATTACTGCGTTCTTTGTTCATTCAATCGCCTGTATTACTGCGTTCATTGTTCTACGCCTGCATTATTACGTTCATTGTTCTACGCCTGCATTACTCCGTTCATTGTTCTACGCCTGCATTACTGTGTTCATTGTTCTACGCCTGCATTACTCCGTTCATTGTTCTACGCCTGCATTACTCCGTTCATTGTTCTACGCCTGCATTACTCCGTTCATTGTTCTACACCTGCATTACGGTGTTCATTGTTCTACGCCTGCATTACTACGTTCATTGTTCTACGCCTGCATCACTCCGTTCATTGTTCTACGCCTGCATTACTCCGTTCATTGTTCTACGCCTGCATTACTGTGTTCATTGTTCTACGCCTGCATTACTACGTTCATTGTTCTACGCCTGCATTACTGTGTTCATTGTTCTACGCCTGCATCACTCCGTTCATTGTTCTACGCCTGCATTACTGCGTTCATTGTTCTACGCCTGCATTACTTCGTTCATTGTTCTACGCCTGCATTACTCCGTTCATTGTTCTACGCCTGCATTACTGTGTGCATTGTTCTACGCCTGCATTACTGCGTTCATTGTTCTACGCCTGCATTACTGCGTGCATTGTTCTACGCCTGCATTACTCCGTTCATTGTTCTACGCCTGCATTACTCCGTTCATTGTTCTACGCCTGCATTACTTTGTTCATTGTTCTACGCCTGCATTACTCCGTTCATTGTTCTACGCCTGCATTACTGTGTTCATTGTTCTACGCCTGCATTACTCCGTTCATTGTTCTACGCCTGCATTAATGTGTTCATTGTTCTACGCCTGCATTACTCCGTTCATTGTTCTACGCCTGCATTACTGTGTGCATTGTTCTACGCCTGCATTACTCCGTTCATTGTTCTACGCCTGCATTACTGTGTTCATTGTTGTACGCCTGCATTACTGTGTTCATTGTTCTACGACTGCATTACTGTGTGCATTGTTCTACGCCTGCATTACTCCGTTCATTGTTCTACGCCTGCATTACTCCGTTCATTGTGCTACGCCTGCATTACACCGTTCATTGTTCTACGCCTGCATTACTGTGTTCATTGTTCTACGCCTGCATTACTGCCTTCTTTGTTCATTCAATCGCCTGTATTACTGCGTTCATTGTTCTACGCCTGCATTACTACGTTCATTGTTCTACGTCTGCATTACTCCTTTCATTGTTCTACGCCTGCATTACTGTGTTCATTGTTCTACGCCTGCATTACTGCGTTCTTTGTTCATTCAATCGCCTGTATTACTGCGTTCATTGTTCTACTCCTGCATTATTACGTTCATTGTTCTACGCCTGCATTACTCCGTTCATTGTTCTACGCCTGCATTACTGTGTTCATTGTTCTACGCCTGCATTACTCCGTTCATTGTTCTACGCCTGCATTACTCCGTTCATTGTTCTACGCCTGCATTACTCCGTTAATTGTTCTACACCTGCATTACGGTGTTCATTGTTCTACGCCTGCATTACTACGTTCATTGTTCTACGCCTGCATCACTCCGTTCATTGTTCTACGCCTGCATTACTCCGTTCATTGTTCTACGCCTGCATTACTGTGTTCATTGTTCTACGCCTGCATTACTACGTTCATTGTTCTACGCCTGCATTACTGTGTTCATTGTTCTACGCCTGCATCACTCCGTTCATTGTTCTACGCCTGCATTACTGCGTTCATTGTTCTACGCCTGCATTACTCCGTTCATTGTTCTACGCCTGCATTACTGTGTGCATTGTTCTACGCCTGCATTACTGTGTTCATTGTTCTACGCCTGCATTACTGTGTTCATTGTTCTACGCTTGCATTACTCCGTTCATTGTTCTACGCCTGCATTACTCCGTTCATTGTTCTACGCCTGCATTACTCCGTTCATTGTTCTACGCCTGCATTACTCCGTTCATTGTTCTACGCCTGCATTACTGTGTTCATTGTTCTACGCCTGCATTACTGTGTGCATTGTTCTACGCCTGCATTACTCCGTTCATTGTTCTACCCCTGCGTTATTGTGTGCATTGTTCTACGCCTGCATTACTCCGTTCATTGTTCTACGCCTGCATTACTCCGTTCATTGTTCTACGCCTGCATTACTGCGTTCATTGTTCTACGCCTGCATTACTCCGTTCATTGTTCTACGCCTGCATTACTGTGTGCATTGTTCTACGCCTGCATTACTCTGTTCATTGTTCTACGCCTGCATTACTCCGTTCATTGTTCTACGCCTGCATTACTGTGTGCATTGTTCTACGCCTGCATTACTACGTTCATTGTTCTACGCCTGCATTACTCCGTTCATTGTTCCTCGCCTGCATTACTCCGTTCATTGTTCTACGCCTGCATTACTGCGTTCATTGTTCTACGCCTGCATTACTCCGTTCATTGTTCTACGCCTGCATTACTGTGTGCATTGTTCTACGCCTGCATTACTGTGTTAATTGTTCTACGCCTGCATTACTGTGTTCATTGTTCTACGCCTGCATTACTCCGTTCATTGTTCTACGCCTGCATTACTCCGTTCATTGTTCTACGCCTGCATTACTGTGTGCATTGTTCTACGCCTGCATTACTGTGTTAATTGTTCTACGCCTGCATTACTGTGTTCATTGTTCTACGCCTGCATTACTCCGTTCATTGTTCTACGCCTGCATTACTGTGTCCATTGTTCTACGCCTGCATTACTCCGTTCATTGTTCTACGCCTGCATTACTGTGTTCATTGTTCTACGCCTGCATTACTGTGTGCGTTGTTCTACGCCTGCATTACTGTGTTCATTGTTCTACGCCTGCATTACTCCGTTCATTGTTCTACGCCTGCATTACTGTGTTCATTGTTCTACGCCTGCATTACTCCGTTCATTGTTCTACGCCTGCATTACTGTGTTCATTGTTCTACGCCTGCATTACTGTGTGCGTTGTTCTACGCCTGCATTACTGTGTTCATTGTTCTACGCCTGCATTACTGTGTGCGTTGTTCTACGCCTGCATTACTGTGTTCATTGTTCTACGCCTGCATTACTCCGTTCATTGTTCTACGCCTGCATTACTGTGTTCATTGTTCTACGCCTGCATTACTCCGTTCATTGTTCTACGCCTGCATTACTGTGTTCATTGTTCTACGCCTGCATTACTCCGTTCATTGTTCTACGCCTGCATTACTCCGTTCATTGTTCTACGCCTGCATTACTACGTTCATTGTTCTACGCCTGCATTACTGTGTTCATTCTTCTACGCCTGCATTACTACGTTCATTGTTCTACGCCTGCATTACTCCGTTCATTGTTTTACGCCTGCATTACTCCGTTCATTGTTCTACGCCTGCATTACTGCATTCATTGTTCTACGCCTGCATTACTACGTTCATTGTTCTACGCCTGCATTACTGTGTTCATTGTTCTACGCCTGCCTTACAGCATTCATTGTTCTACGCCTGCATCACTCCGTTCATTGTTCTACGCCTGCATTACTCCGTTCATTGTTCTACGCCTGCATTACTCCGTTCATTGTTCTACGCCTGCATTACTACGTTCATTGTTCTACGCCTGCATTACTGTGTTCATTGTTCTACGCCTGCATCACTCCGTTCATTGTTCTACGCCTGCATTACTGCGTTCATTGTTCTACGCCTGCATTACTCCGTTCATTGTTCTACGCCTGCATTACTCCGTTCATTGTTCTACGCCTGCATTACTGTGTGCATTGTTCTACGCCTGCATTACTGCGTTCATTGTTCTACGCCTGCATTACTGCGTGCATTGTTCTACGCCTGCATTACTCCGTTCATTGTTCTACGCCTGCATTACTCCGTTCATTGTTCTACGCCTGCATTACTGTGTTCATTGTTCTACGCCTGCATTACTCCGTTCATTGTTCTACGCCTGCATTACTGTGTTCATTGTTCTACGCCTGCATTACTCCGTTCATTGTTCTACGCCTGCATTACTGTGTTCATTGTTCTACGCCTGCATTACTGCGTTCTTTGTTCATTCAATCGCCTGTATTACTGCGTTCATTGTTCTACGCCTGCATTACTACGTTCATTGTTCTACGCCTGCATTACTCCTTTCATTGTTCTACGCCTGCATTACTGTGTGCATTGTTCTACGCCTGCATTACTGCGTTCTTTGTTCATTCAATCGCCTGTATTACTGCGTTCATTGTTCTACGCCTGCATTACTGTGTTCATTGTTCTACGCCTGCATTACTGTGTGCATTGTTCTACGCCTGCATTACTCCGTTCATTGTTCTACGCCTGCGTTATTGTGTGCATTGTTCTACGCCTGCATTACTCCGTTCATTGTTCTACGCCTGCATTACTGTGTGCATTGTTCTACGCCTGCATTACTCCGTTCATTGTTCTACGCCTGCATTACTGTGTTCATTGTTGTACGCCTGCATTACTGTGTTCATTGTTCTACGCCTGCATTACTGTGTGCATTGTTCTACGCCTGCATTACTCCGTTCATTGTTCTACGCCTGCATTACTCCGTGCATTGTTCTACGCCTGCATTACACCGTTCATTGTTCTACGCCTGCATTACTGTGTTCATTGTTCTACGCCTGCATTACTGCGTTCTTTGTTCATTCAATCGCCTGTATTACTGCGTTCATTGTTCTACGCCTGCATTACTACGTTCATTGTTCTACGCCTGCATTACTCCTTTCATTGTTCTACGCCTGCATTACTGTGTTCATTTTTCTACGCCTGCATTACTGCGTTCTTTGTTCATTCAATCGCCTGTATTACTGCGTTCATTGTTCTACGCCTGCATTATTACGTTCATTGTTCTACGCCTGCATTACTCCGTTCATTGTTCTACGCCTGCATTACTGTGTTCATTGTTCTACGCCTGCATTACTCCGTTCATTGTTCTACGCCTGCATTACTGTGTGCAATGTTCTACGCCTGCATTACTGTGTTCATTGTTCTACGCCTGCATTACTGTGTGCATTGTTCTACGCCTGCATTACTGTGTGCAATGTTCTACGCCTGCATTACTGCGTTCATTGTTCTACGCCTGCATCACTCCGTTCATTGTTCTACGCCTGCATTACTGTGTTCATTGTTCTACGCCTGCATTACTGCGTTCATTGTTCTACGCCTACATTACTCCGTTCATTGTTCTACGCCTGCATTACTGTGTTCATTGTTCTACGCCTGCATTACTGTGTTCATTGTTCTACGCCTGCATTACTGTGTTCATTGTTCTACGCCTGCATTACTGTGTGCATTGTTCTACGCCTGCATTACTGTGTTCATTGTTCTACGCCTGCATTACTGTGTTCATTGTTCTACGCCTGCATTACTGTGTTCATTGTTCTACGCCTGCATCACTCCGTTCATTGTTCTACGCCTGCATTACTGTGTTCATTGTTCTACGCCTGCATTACTGTGTGCATTGTTCTACGCCTGCATTACTGTGTGCAATGTTCTACGCCTGCATTACTGCGTTCATTGTTCTACGCCTGCATTACTGTGTGCATTGTTCTACGCCTGCATTACTGTGTTCATTGTTCTACGCCTACATTACTCCGTTCATTGTTCTACGCCTGCATTACTGTGTGCATTGTTCTACGCCTGCATTACTGCGTTCATTGTTCTACGCCTGCATTACTCCGTTCATTGTTCTACGCCTGCATTACTCCGTTCATTGTTCTACACCTGCATTACGGTGTTCATTGTTCTACGCCTGCATTACTACGTTCATTGTTCTACGCCTGCATCACTCCGTTCATTGTTCTACGCCTGCATTACTCCGTTCATTGTTCTACGCCTGCATTACTGTGTTCATTGTTCTACGCCTGCATTACTACGTTCATTGTTCTACGCCTGCATTACTGTGTTCATTGTTCTACGCCTGCATCACTCCGTTCATTGTTCTACGCCTGCATTACTGCGTTCATTGTTCTACGCCTGCATTACTCCGTTCATTGTTCTACGCCTGCATTACTGTGTGCATTGTTCTACGCCTGCATTACTGTGTTCATTGTTCTACGCCTGCATTACTGTGTTCATTGTTCTACGCTTGCATTACTCCGTTCATTGTTCTACGCCTGCATTACTGCGTTCATTGTTCTACGCCTGCATTACTCCGTTCATTGTTCTACGCCTGCATTACTCCGTTCATTGTTCTACGCCTGCATTACAGCGTTCATTGTTCTACGCCTGCATTAATGCGTTCATTGTTCTACGCCTGCATTACTACGTTCATTGTTCTACGCCTGCATTACTGTGTTCATTGTTCTACGCCTGCATTACTACGTTCATTGTTCTACGCCTGCATTACTGCGTTCATTGTTCTACGCCTGCATTACTCCGTTCATTGTTCTACGCCTGCATTACTGTGTTCATTGTTCTACGCCTGCATTACTCCGTTCATTGTTCTACGCCTGTACTCCGTTCATTGTTCTACGCCTGCATTACTGCGTTCATTGTTCTACGCCTGCATTACTGCGTTCATTGTTCTACGCCTGAATTACTGCGTTCATTGTTCTACGCCCGCATTACTCCGTTCATTGTTCATTCAATCGCCTGCCTAACTGTGTTCATTGTTATACGCCTGCATTACTGCGTTCATTGTTCTACGCCTGCATTACTGCGTTCATTGTTCTACGCCTGCATTACAGCGTTCATTGTTCTACGCCTGCATTACTGCTTTCATTGTTCTACGCCTGCATTACAGCGTTCATTGTTCTACGCCTGCATTACTGCGTTCATTGTTCTACGCCTGCATTACTGTGTTCATTGTTCTACGCCTGTATTACTGCGTTCATTGTTCTACGCCTGCATTACTGCGTTCATTGTTCTACGCCTGCATTACTGCGTTCATTGTTCTACGCCTGCATTACTGTGTTCATTGTTCTACGCCTGCATTACAGCGTTCATTGTTCTACGCCTGCATTACTGCGTTCATTGTTGTACGCCTGCATTACTGCGTTCATTGTTCTACGCCTGCATTACTGCGTTCATTGTTCTACGCCTGCATTACTGCGTTCATTGTTCTACGCCTGCATTACTGTGTTTATTGTTCTACGCCTGCATTACTCCGTTCATTGTTCTACGCCTGCATTACTGCGTTCATTGTTCTACGCCTGCATTACTGTGTTCATTGTTCTACGCCTGCATTACTGTGTTCATTGTTCTACGCCTGCATTACTGTGTTCATTGTTCTACGCCTGCATTACTGTGTTCATTGTTCTACGCCTGCATTACTGTGTTCATTGTTCTACGCCTGCATTACTCCGTTCATTGTTCTACGCCTGCATTACTGCGTTAATTGTTCTACGCCTGCATTACTCCGTTCATTGTTCTACGCCTGCATTACTGCGTTCATTGTTCTACGCCTGCATTACTGTGTGCATTGTTCTACGCCTGCATTACTGCGTTCATTGTTCTACGCCTGCATTACTGCGTTCATTGTTCTACGCCTGCATTACTGTGTTCATTGTTCTACGCCTGCATTACTCCGTTCATTGCTCTACGCCTGTACTCCGTTCATTGTTCTACGCCTGCATTACTGCGTTCATTGTTCTACGCCTGCATTACTGCGTTCATTGTTCTACGCCTGCATTACTGCGTTCATTGTTCTACGCCCGCATTACTCCGTTCATTGTTCATTCAATCGCCTGCCTAACTGTGTTAATTGTTATACGCCTGCATTACTGCGTTCATTGTTCTACGCCTGCATTACTGCGTTCATTGTTCTGCGCCTGCATTACAGCGTTCATTGTTCTACGCCTGCATTACTCCGTTCATTGTTCTACGCCTGCATTACTGTGTGCATTGTTCTACGCCTGCATTACTCCGTTCATTGTTCTACGCCTGCATTACTGCGTTAATTGTTCTACGCCTGCATTACTCCGTTCATTGTTCTACGCCTGCATTACTGTGTTCATTGTTCTACGCCTGCATTACTCCGTTCATTGTTATACGCCTGCATTACTGCGTTCATTGTTCTACGCCTGCATTACTCCGTTCATTGTTCTACGCCTGCATTACAGCGTTCATTGTTCTACGCCTGCATTACTCCGTTCATTGTTCTACGCCTGCATTACTCCGTTCATTGTTCTACGCCTGCATTACTCCGTTCATTGTTCTACGCCTGCATTACTGTGTTCATTGTTCTACGCCTGCATTACTCCGTTCATTGTTCTACGCCTGCATTACTGTGTTCATTGTTCTACGCCTGCATTACTCCGTTCATTGTTCTACGCCTGCATTACTGTGTGCATTGTTCTACACCTGCATTACTCCGTTCATTGTTCTACGCCTGCATTACTGTGTTCATTGTTGTACGCCTGCATTACTGTGTTCATTGTTCTACGACTGCATTACTGTGTGCATTGTTCTACGCCTGCATTACTACGTTCATTGTTCTACGCCTGCATTACTCCGTTCATTGTTCTACGCCTGCATTACAGCGTTCATTGTTCTACGCCTGCATTACTCCGTTCATTGTTCTACGCCTGCATTACTACGTTCATTGTTCTAGGCCTGCATTACTACGTTCATTGTTCTACGCCTGCATTACTCCGTTCATTGTTCTACGCCTGCATTACTGCGTTCATTGTTCTACGCCTACATTACTGTGTGCAGTGTTCTACGCCTGCATTACTGTGTGCATTGTTCTACGCCTGAATTACTCCGTTCATTGTTCTACGCCTGCATTACTCCGTTCATTGTTCTACGCCTGCATTACTGCGTTCATTGTTCTACGCCTGCATTACTGTGTGCATTGTTCTACGCCTGCATTACTCCGTTCATTGTTCTACGCCTGCATTACTGCGCTCATTGTTCTACGCCTGCATTACTGCGTTCATTGTTCTACGCCTGCATTACTGTGTGCATTGTTCTACGCCTGCATTACTGTGTGCATTGTTCTACGCCTGCATTACTCTGTGCATTGTTATACGCCTCCATTACTGCGTTCATTGTTCTACGCCTGCATTACTCCGTTCATTGTTCTACGCCTGCATTACTCCGTTCATTGTTCTACGCCTGCATTACTGTGTTCATTGTTCTACGCCTGCATTACTCCGTTCATTGTTCTACGCCTGCATTACTGTGTTCATTGTTCTACGCCTGCATTACTCCGTTCATTGTTCTACGCCTGTACTCCGTTCATTGTTCTACGCCTGCATTACTGCGTTCATTGTTCTACGCCTGCATTACTGCGTTCATTGTTCTACGCCTGAATTACTGCGTTCATTGTTCTACGCCCGCATTACTCCGTTCATTGTTCATTCAATCGCCTGCCTAACTGTGTTCATTGTTATACGCCTGCATTACTGCGTTCATTGTTCTACGCCTGCATTACTGCGTTCATTGTTCTACGCCTGCATTACAGCGTTCATTGTTCTACGCCTGCATTACTGCTTTCATTGTTCTACGCCTGCATTACAGCGTTCATTGTTCTACGCCTGCATTACTGCGTTCATTGTTCTACGCCTGCATTACTGTGTTCATTGTTCTACGCCTGTATTACTGCGTTCATTGTTCTACGCCTGCATTACTGCGTTCATTGTTCTACGCCTGCATTACTGCGTTCATTGTTCTACGCCTGCATTACTGTGTTCATTGTTCTACGCCTGCATTACAGCGTTCATTGTTCTACGCCTGCATTACTGCGTTCATTGTTGTACGCCTGCATTACTGCGTTCATTGTTCTACGCCTGCATTACTGCGTTCATTGTTCTACGCCTGCATTACTGCGTTCATTGTTCTACGCCTGCATTACTGTGTGCAATGTTCTACGCCTGCATTACTGCGTTCATTGTTCTACGCCTGCATTACTGTGTGCATTGTTCTACGCCTGCATTACTGTGTTCATTGTTCTACGCCTACATTACTCCGTTCATTGTTCTACGCCTGCATTACTGTGTGCATTGTTCTACGCCTGCATTACTGCGTTCATTGTTCTACGCCTGCATTACTCCGTTCATTGTTCTACGCCTGCATTACTCCGTTCATTGTTCTACACCTGCATTACGGTGTTCATTGTTCTACGCCTGCATTACTACGTTCATTGTTCTACGCCTGCATCACTCCGTTCATTGTTCTACGCCTGCATTACTCCGTTCATTGTTCTACGCCTGCATTACTGTGTTCATTGTTCTACGCCTGCATTACTACGTTCATTGTTCTACGCCTGCATTACTGTGTTCATTGTTCTACGCCTGCATCACTCCGTTCATTGTTCTACGCCTGCATTACTGCGTTCATTGTTCTACGCCTGCATTACTCCGTTCATTGTTCTACGCCTGCATTACTGTGTGCATTGTTCTACGCCTGCATTACTGTGTTCATTGTTCTACGCCTGCATTACTGTGTTCATTGTTCTACGCTTGCATTACTCCGTTCATTGTTCTACGCCTGCATTACTGCGTTCATTGTTCTACGCCTGCATTACTCCGTTCATTGTTCTACGCCTGCATTACTCCGTTCATTGTTCTACGCCTGCATTACAGCGTTCATTGTTCTACGCCTGCATTAATGCGTTCATTGTTCTACGCCTGCATTACTACGTTCATTGTTCTACGCCTGCATTACTGTGTTCATTGTTCTACGCCTGCATTACTACGTTCATTGTTCTACGCCTGCATTACTGCGTTCATTGTTCTACGCCTGCATTACTCCGTTCATTGTTCTACGCCTGCATTACTGTGTTCATTGTTCTACGCCTGCATTACTCCGTTCATTGTTCTACGCCTGTACTCCGTTCATTGTTCTACGCCTGCATTACTGCGTTCATTGTTCTACGCCTGCATTACTGCGTTCATTGTTCTACGCCTGAATTACTGCGTTCATTGTTCTACGCCCGCATTACTCCGTTCATTGTTCATTCAATCGCCTGCCTAACTGTGTTCATTGTTATACGCCTGCATTACTGCGTTCATTGTTCTACGCCTGCATTACTGCGTTCATTGTTCTACGCCTGCATTACAGCGTTCATTGTTCTACGCCTGCATTACTGCTTTCATTGTTCTACGCCTGCATTACAGCGTTCATTGTTCTACGCCTGCATTACTGCGTTCATTGTTCTACGCCTGCATTACTGTGTTCATTGTTCTACGCCTGTATTACTGCGTTCATTGTTCTACGCCTGCATTACTGCGTTCATTGTTCTACGCCTGCATTACTGCGTTCATTGTTCTACGCCTGCATTACTGTGTTCATTGTTCTACGCCTGCATTACAGCGTTCATTGTTCTACGCCTGCATTACTGCGTTCATTGTTGTACGCCTGCATTACTGCGTTCATTGTTCTACGCCTGCATTACTGCGTTCATTGTTCTACGCCTGCATTACTGCGTTCATTGTTCTACGCCTGCATTACTGTGTTTATTGTTCTACGCCTGCATTACTCCGTTCATTGTTCTACGCCTGCATTACTGCGTTCATTGTTCTACGCCTGCATTACTGTGTTCATTGTTCTACGCCTGCATTACTGTGTTCATTGTTCTACGCCTGCATTACTGTGTTCATTGTTCTACGCCTGCATTACTGTGTTCATTGTTCTACGCCTGCATTACTGTGTTCATTGTTCTACGCCTGCATTACTCCGTTCATTGTTCTACGCCTGCATTACTGCGTTAATTGTTCTACGCCTGCATTACTCCGTTCATTGTTCTACGCCTGCATTACTGCGTTCATTGTTCTACGCCTGCATTACTGTGTGCATTGTTCTACGCCTGCATTACTGCGTTCATTGTTCTACGCCTGCATTACTGCGTTCATTGTTCTACGCCTGCATTACTGTGTTCATTGTTCTACGCCTGCATTACTCCGTTCATTGCTCTACGCCTGTACTCCGTTCATTGTTCTACGCCTGCATTACTGCGTTCATTGTTCTACGCCTGCATTACTGCGTTCATTGTTCTACGCCTGCATTACTGCGTTCATTGTTCTACGCCCGCATTACTCCGTTCATTGTTCATTCAATCGCCTGCCTAACTGTGTTAATTGTTATACGCCTGCATTACTGCGTTCATTGTTCTACGCCTGCATTACTGCGTTCATTGTTCTGCGCCTGCATTACAGCGTTCATTGTTCTACGCCTGCATTACTCCGTTCATTGTTCTACGCCTGCATTACTGTGTGCATTGTTCTACGCCTGCATTACTCCGTTCATTGTTCTACGCCTGCATTACTGCGTTAATTGTTCTACGCCTGCATTACTCCGTTCATTGTTCTACGCCTGCATTACTGTGTTCATTGTTCTACGCCTGCATTACTCCGTTCATTGTTATACGCCTGCATTACTGCGTTCATTGTTCTACGCCTGCATTACTCCGTTCATTGTTCTACGCCTGCATTACAGCGTTCATTGTTCTACGCCTGCATTACTCCGTTCATTGTTCTACGCCTGCATTACTCCGTTCATTGTTCTACGCCTGCATTACTCCGTTCATTGTTCTACGCCTGCATTACTGTGTTCATTGTTCTACGCCTGCATTACTCCGTTCATTGTTCTACGCCTGCATTACTGTGTTCATTGTTCTACGCCTGCATTACTCCGTTCATTGTTCTACGCCTGCATTACTGTGTGCATTGTTCTACACCTGCATTACTCCGTTCATTGTTCTACGCCTGCATTACTGTGTTCATTGTTGTACGCCTGCATTACTGTGTTCATTGTTCTACGACTGCATTACTGTGTGCATTGTTCTACGCCTGCATTACTACGTTCATTGTTCTACGCCTGCATTACTCCGTTCATTGTTCTACGCCTGCATTACAGCGTTCATTGTTCTACGCCTGCATTACTCCGTTCATTGTTCTACGCCTGCATTACTACGTGCATTGTTCTAGGCCTGCATTACTACGTTCATTGTTCTACGCCTGCATTACTCCGTTCATTGTTCTACGCCTGCATTACTGCGTTCATTGTTCTACGCCTACATTACTGTGTGCAGTGTTCTACGCCTGCATTACTGTGTGCATTGTTCTACGCCTGAATTACTCCGTTCATTGTTCTACGCCTGCATTACTCCGTTCATTGTTCTACGCCTGCATTACTGCGTTCATTGTTCTACGCCTGCATTACTGTGTGCATTGTTCTACGCCTGCATTACTCCGTTCATTGTTCTACGCCTGCATTACTGCGCTCATTGTTCTACGCCTGCATTACTGCGTTCATTGTTCTACGCCTGCATTACTGTGTGCATTGTTCTACGCCTGCATTACTGTGTGCATTGTTCTACGCCTGCATTACTCTGTGCATTGTTATACGCCTCCATTACTGCGTTCATTGTTCTACGCCTGCATTACTCCGTTCATTGTTCTACGCCTGCATTACTCCGTTCATTGTTCTACGCCTGCATTACTGTGTTCATTGTTCTACGCCTGCATTACTCCGTTCATTGTTCTACGCCTGCATTACTGTGTTCATTGTTCTACGCCTGCATTACTCCGTTCATTGTTCTACGCCTGTACTCCGTTCATTGTTCTACGCCTGCATTACTGCGTTCATTGTTCTACGCCTGCATTACTGCGTTCATTGTTCTACGCCTGAATTACTGCGTTCATTGTTCTACGCCCGCATTACTCCGTTCATTGTTCATTCAATCGCCTGCCTAACTGTGTTCATTGTTATACGCCTGCATTACTGCGTTCATTGTTCTACGCCTGCATTACTGCGTTCATTGTTCTACGCCTGCATTACAGCGTTCATTGTTCTACGCCTGCATTACTGCTTTCATTGTTCTACGCCTGCATTACAGCGTTCATTGTTCTACGCCT
This sequence comes from Chirona hameri, assembly GCA_036785665.1. Taxonomy (NCBI): domain Eukaryota; kingdom Metazoa; phylum Arthropoda; class Thecostraca; order Balanomorpha; family Balanidae; genus Chirona; species Chirona hameri. Next base: position 100,716 of record JAXIVJ010001017.1, read on the forward strand.
GCATTACTGCGTTCATTGTTCTACGCCTGCATTACTGTGTTCATTGTTCTACGCCTGTATTACTGCGTTCATTGTTCTACGCCTGCATTACTGCGTTCATTGTTCTACGCCTGCATTACTGCGTTCATTGTTCTACGCCTGCATTACTGTGTTCATTGTTCTACGCCTGCATTACAGCGTTCATTGTTCTACGCCTGCATTACTGCGTTCATTGTTGTACGCCTGCATTACTGCGTTCATTGTTCTACGCCTGCATTACTGCGTTCATTGTTCTACGCCTGCATTACTGCGTTCATTGTTCTACGCCTGCATTACTGTGTTTATTGTTCTACGCCTGCATTACTCCGTTCATTGTTCTACGCCTGCATTACTGCGTTCATTGTTCTACGCCTGCATTACTGTGTTCATTGTTCTACGCCTGCATTACTGTGTTCATTGTTCTACGCCTGCATTACTGTGTTCATTGTTCTACGCCTGCATTACTGTGTTCATTGTTCTACGCCTGCATTACTGTGTTCATTGTTCTACGCCTGCATTACTCCGTTCATTGTTCTACGCCTGCATTACTGCGTTAATTGTTCTACGCCTGCATTACTCCGTTCATTGTTCTACGCCTGCATTACTGCGTTCATTGTTCTACGCCTGCATTACTGTGTGCATTGTTCTACGCCTGCATTACTGCGTTCATTGTTCTACGCCTGCATTACTGCGTTCATTGTTCTACGCCTGCATTACTGTGTTCATTGTTCTACGCCTGCATTACTCCGTTCATTGCTCTACGCCTGTACTCCGTTCATTGTTCTACGCCTGCATTACTGCGTTCATTGTTCTACGCCTGCATTACTGCGTTCATTGTTCTACGCCTGCATTACTGCGTTCATTGTTCTACGCCCGCATTACTCCGTTCATTGTTCATTCAATCGCCTGCCTAACTGTGTTAATTGTTATACGCCTGCATTACTGCGTTCATTGTTCTACGCCTGCATTACTGCGTTCATTGTTCTGCGCCTGCATTACAGCGTTCATTGTTCTACGCCTGCATTACTCCGTTCATTGTTCTACGCCTGCATTACTGTGTGCATTGTTCTACGCCTGCATTACTCCGTTCATTGTTCTACGCCTGCATTACTGCGTTAATTGTTCTACGCCTGCATTACTCCGTTCATTGTTCTACGCCTGCATTACTGTGTTCATTGTTCTACGCCTGCATTACTCCGTTCATTGTTATACGCCTGCATTACTGCGTTCATTGTTCTACGCCTGCATTACTCCGTTCATTGTTCTACGCCTGCATTACAGCGTTCATTGTTCTACGCCTGCATTACTCCGTTCATTGTTCTACGCCTGCATTACTCCGTTCATTGTTCTACGCCTGCATTACTCCGTTCATTGTTCTACGCCTGCATTACTGTGTTCATTGTTCTACGCCTGCATTACTCCGTTCATTGTTCTACGCCTGCATTACTGTGTTCATTGTTCTACGCCTGCATTACTCCGTTCATTGTTCTACGCCTGCATTACTGTGTGCATTGTTCTACGCCTGCATTACTCCGTTCATTGTTCTACGCCTGCATTACTGTGTTCATTGTTGTACGCCTGCATTACTGTGTTCATTGTTCTACGACTGCATTACTGTGTGCATTGTTCTACGCCTGCATTACTACGTTCATTGTTCTACGCCTGCATTACTCCGTTCATTGTTCTACGCCTGCATTACAGCGTTCATTGTTCTACGCCTGCATTACTCCGTTCATTGTTCTACGCCTGCATTACTACGTTCATTGTTCTAGGCCTGCATTACTACGTTCATTGTTCTACGCCTGCATTACTCCGTTCATTGTTCTACGCCTGCATTACTGCGTTCATTGTTCTACGCCTACATTACTGTGTGCAGTGTTCTACGCCTGCATTACTGTGTGCATTGTTCTACGCCTGAATTACTCCGTTCATTGTTCTACGCCTGCATTACTCCGTTCATTGTTCTACGCCTGCATTACTGCGTTCATTGTTCTACGCCTGCATTACTGTGTGCATTGTTCTACGCCTGCATTACTCCGTTCATTGTTCTACGCCTGCATTACTGCGCTCATTGTTCTACGCCTGCATTACTGCGTTCATTGTTCTACGCCTGCATTACTGTGTGCATTGTTCTACGCCTGCATTACTGTGTGCATTGTTCTACGCCTGCATTACTCTGTGCATTGTTATACGCCTCCATTACTGCGTTCATTGTTCTACGCCTGCATTACTCCGTTCATTGTTCTACGCCTGCATTACTCCGTTCATTGTTCTACGCCTGCATTACTGTGTTCATTGTTATACGCCTGCATTACTGCGTTCAGTGTTCTACGCCTGAATTACTGCGTTCATTGTTCTACGCCTGCATTACTGTGTTCATTGTTCTACGCCTGCATTACTCCGTTCATTGTTCTACGCCTGCATTACTGTGTGCATTGTTCTACGCCTGCATTACTGTGTGCATTGTTCTACGCCTGCATTACTCCGTTCATTGTTCTACGCCTGCATTACTGTGTGCATTGTTCTACGCCTGCATTACTGTGTGCATTGTTCTACGCCTGCATTACTGTGTGCATTGTTCTACGCCTGCATTACTGTGTGCATTGTTCTACGCCTGCATTACTCTGTGCATTGCCATACGCCTCCATTACTGCGTTCATTGTTCTACGCCTGCATTACTGCGTTCATTGTTCTACGCCTGCATTACTCCGTTCATTGTTCTACGCCTGCATTACTGTGTTCATTGTTATACGCCTGCATTACTGCGTTCAGTGTTCTACGCCTGCATTACTGCGTTCATTGTTCTACGCCTGCATTACTGTGTTCATTGTTCTACGCCTGCATTACTCCGTTCATTGTTCTACGCCTGCATTACTGTGTGCATTGTTCTACGCCTGCATTACTGTGTGCATTGTTCTACGCCTGCATTACTGTGTGCATTGTTCTACGCCTGCATTACTGCGTTCATTGTTCTACGCCTGCATTACTCCGTTCATTGTTCTACACCTGCATTACTGTGTGCATTGTTCTACGCCTGCATTACTCCGTTCATTGTTCTACGCCTGCATTACTCCGTTCATTGTTCTACGCCTGCATTACTGCGTTCATTGTTCTACGCCTGCATTACTGTGTTCATTGTTCTACGCCTGCATTACTGTGTGCATTGTTATACGCCTGCATTACTGTGTGCATTGTTCTACGCCTGCATTACTGCGTTCATTGTTCTACGCCTGCATTACTCCATTCATTGTTCTACGCCTGCATTACTGTGTTCATTGTTCTACGCCTGCATTACTCCGTTCATTGTTCTACGCCTGCATTACTGTGTGCAATGTTTTACGCCTGCATTACTGCGTTCATTGTTCTACGCCTGCATTACTGCGTTCATTGTTCTACGCCTGCATTACTCCGTTCATTGTTCTACGCCTGCATTACTCCGTTCATTGTTCTACGCCTGCATTACTGTGTGCATTGTTCTACACCTGCATTACTGCGTTCATTGTTCTACGCCTGCATTACTGCGTGCATTGTTCTACGCCTGCATTACTCCGTTCATTGTTCTACGCCTGCATTACTCCGTTCATTGTTCTACGCCTGCATTACTGTGTTCATTGTTCTACGCCTGCATTACTCCGTTCATTGTTCTACGCCTGTATTACTGTGTTCATTGTTCTACGCCTGCATTACTCCGTTCATTGTTCTACGCCTGCATTACTGTGTTCATTGTTCTACGCCTGCATTACTCCGTTCATTGTTCTACGCCTGCATTACTGTGTGCATTGTTCTACGCCTGCATTACTCCGTTCATTGTTCTACGCCTGCATTACTGTGTTCATTGTTGTACGCCTGCATTACTGTGTTCATTGTTCTACGCCTGCATTACTGTGTGCATTGTTCTACGCCTGCATTACTCCGTTCATTGTTCTACGCCTGCATTACTCCGTTCATTGTTCTACGCCTGCATTACATCGTTCATTGTTCTACGCCTGCATTACTGTGTTCATTGTTCTACGCCTGCATTACTGCGTTCTTTGTTCATTCAATCGCCTGTATTACTGCGTTCATTGTTCTACGCCTGCATTACTACGTTCATTGTTCTACGCCTGCATTACTCCTTTCATTGTTCTACGCCTGCATTACTGTGTTCATTGTTCTACGCCTGCATTACTGCGTTCTTTGTTCATTCAATCGCCTGTATTACTGCGTTCATTGTTCTACGCCTGCATTATTACGTTCATTGTTCTACGCCTGCATTACTCCGTTCATTGTTCTACGCCTGCATTACTGTGTTCATTGTTCTACGCCTGCATTACTCCGTTCATTGTTCTACGCCTGCATTACTCCGTTCATTGTTCTACGCCTGCATTACTCCGTTCATTGTTCTACACCTGCATTACGGTGTTCATTGTTCTACGCCTGCATTACTACGTTCATTGTGCTACGCCTGCATCACTCTGTTCATTGTTCTACGCCTGCATTACTCCGTTCATTGTTCTACGCCTGCATTACTGTGTTCATTGTTCTACGCCTGCATTACTACGTTCATTGTTCTACGCCTGCATTACTGTGTTCATTGTTCTACGCCTGCATCACTCCGTTCATTGTTCTACGCCTGCATTACTGCGTTCATTGTTCTACGCCTGCATTACTTCGTTCATTGTTCTACGCCTGCATTACTCCGTTCATTGTTCTACGCCTGCATTACTGTGTGCATTGTTCTACGCCTGCATTACTGCGTTCATTGTTCTACGCCTGCATTACTGCGTGCATTGTTCTACGCCTGCATTACTCCGTTCATTGTTCTACGCCTGCATTACTCCGTTCATTGTTCTACGCCTGCATTACTTTGTTCATTGTTCTACGCCTGCATTACTCCGTTCATTGTTCTACGCCTGCATTACTGTGTTCATTGTTCTACGCCTGCATTACTCCGTTCATTGTTCTACGCCTGCATTAATGTGTTCATTGTTCTACGCCTGCATTACTCCGTTCATTGTTCTACGCCTGCATTACTGTGTGCATTGTTCTACGCCTGCATTACTCCGTTCATTGTTCTACGCCTGCATTACTGTGTTCATTGTTGTACGCCTGCATTACTGTGTTCATTGTTCTACGACTGCATTACTGTGTGCATTGTTCTACGCCTGCATTACTCCGTTCATTGTTCTACGCCTGCATTACTCCGTTCATTGTGCTACGCCTGCATTACACCGTTCATTGTTCTACGCCTGCATTACTGTGTTCATTGTTCTACGCCTGCATTACTGCCTTCTTTGTTCATTCAATCGCCTGTATTACTGCGTTCATTGTTCTACGCCTGCATTACTACGTTCATTGTTCTACGTCTGCATTACTCCTTTCATTGTTCTACGCCTGCATTACTGTGTTCATTGTTCTACGCCTGCATTACTGCGTTCTTTGTTCATTCAATCGCCTGTATTACTCCGTTCATTGTTCTACGCCTGCATTACTGTGTTCATTGTTCTACGCCTGCATTACTCCGTTCATTGTTCTACGCCTGCATTACTCCGTTCATTGTTCTACGCCTGCATTACTCCGTTAATTGTTCTACACCTGCATTACGGTGTTCATTGTTCTACGCCTGCATTACTACGTTCATTGTTCTACGCCTGCATCACTCCGTTCATTGTTCTACGCCTGCATTACTCCGTTCATTGTTCTACGCCTGCATTACTGTGTTCATTGTTCTACGCCTGCATTACTACGTTCATTGTTCTACGCCTGCATTACTGTGTTCATTGTTCTACGCCTGCATCACTCCGTTCATTGTTCTACGCCTGCATTACTGCGTTCATTGTTCTACGCCTGCATTACTCCGTTCATTGTTCTACGCCTGCATTACTGTGTGCATTGTTCTACGCCTGCATTACTGTGTTCATTGTTCTACGCCTGCATTACTGTGTTCATTGTTCTACGCTTGCATTACTCCGTTCATTGTTCTACGCCTGCATTACTCCGTTCATTGTTCTACGCCTGCATTACTCCGTTCATTGTTCTACGCCTGCATTACTCCGTTCATTGTTCTACGCCTGCATTACTGTGTTCATTGTTCTACGCCTGCATTACTGTGTGCATTGTTCTACGCCTGCATTACTCCGTTCATTGTTCTACCCCTGCGTTATTGTGTGCATTGTTCTACGCCTGCATTACTCCGTTCATTGTTCTACGCCTGCATTACTCCGTTCATTGTTCTACGCCTGCATTACTGCGTTCATTGTTCTACGCCTGCATTACTCCGTTCATTGTTCTACGCCTGCATTACTGTGTGCATTGTTCTACGCCTGCATTACTCTGTTCATTGTTCTACGCCTGCATTACTCCGTTCATTGTTCTACGCCTGCATTACTGTGTGCATTGTTCTACGCCTGCATTACTACGTTCATTGTTCTACGCCTGCATTACTCCGTTCATTGTTCCTCGCCTGCATTACTCCGTTCATTGTTCTACGCCTGCATTACTGCGTTCATTGTTCTACGCCTGCATTACTCCGTTCATTGTTCTACGCCTGCATTACTGTGTGCATTGTTCTACGCCTGCATTACTGTGTTAATTGTTCTACGCCTGCATTACTGTGTTCATTGTTCTACGCCTGCATTACTCCGTTCATTGTTCTACGCCTGCATTACTCCGTTCATTGTTCTACGCCTGCATTACTGTGTGCATTGTTCTACGCCTGCATTACTGTGTTAATTGTTCTACGCCTGCATTACTGTGTTCATTGTTCTACGCCTGCATTACTCCGTTCATTGTTCTACGCCTGCATTACTGTGTCCATTGTTCTACGCCTGCATTACTCCGTTCATTGTTCTACGCCTGCATTACTGTGTTCATTGTTCTACGCCTGCATTACTGTGTGCGTTGTTCTACGCCTGCATTACTGTGTTCATTGTTCTACGCCTGCATTACTCCGTTCATTGTTCTACGCCTGCATTACTGTGTTCATTGTTCTACGCCTGCATTACTCCGTTCATTGTTCTACGCCTGCATTACTGTGTTCATTGTTCTACGCCTGCATTACTGTGTGCGTTGTTCTACGCCTGCATTACTGTGTTCATTGTTCTACGCCTGCATTACTGTGTGCGTTGTTCTACGCCTGCATTACTGTGTTCATTGTTCTACGCCTGCATTACTCCGTTCATTGTTCTACGCCTGCATTACTGTGTTCATTGTTCTACGCCTGCATTACTCCGTTCATTGTTCTACGCCTGCATTACTGTGTTCATTGTTCTACGCCTGCATTACTCCGTTCATTGTTCTACGCCTGCATTACTCCGTTCATTGTTCTACGCCTGCATTACTACGTTCATTGTTCTACGCCTGCATTACTGTGTTCATTCTTCTACGCCTGCATTACTACGTTCATTGTTCTACGCCTGCATTACTCCGTTCATTGTTTTACGCCTGCATTACTCCGTTCATTGTTCTACGCCTGCATTACTGCATTCATTGTTCTACGCCTGCATTACTACGTTCATTGTTCTACGCCTGCATTACTGTGTTCATTGTTCTACGCCTGCCTTACAGCATTCATTGTTCTACGCCTGCATCACTCCGTTCATTGTTCTACGCCTGCATTACTCCGTTCATTGTTCTACGCCTGCATTACTCCGTTCATTGTTCTACGCCTGCATTACTACGTTCATTGTTCTACGCCTGCATTACTGTGTTCATTGTTCTACGCCTGCATCACTCCGTTCATTGTTCTACGCCTGCATTACTGCGTTCATTGTTCTACGCCTGCATTACTCCGTTCATTGTTCTACGCCTGCATTACTCCGTTCATTGTTCTACGCCTGCATTACTGTGTGCATTGTTCTACGCCTGCATTACTGCGTTCATTGTTCTACGCCTGCATTACTGCGTGCATTGTTCTACGCCTGCATTACTCCGTTCATTGTTCTACGCCTGCATTACTCCGTTCATTGTTCTACGCCTGCATTACTGTGTTCATTGTTCTACGCCTGCATTACTCCGTTCATTGTTCTACGCCTGCATTACTGTGTTCATTGTTCTACGCCTGCATTACTCCGTTCATTGTTCTACGCCTGCATTACTGTGTTCATTGTTCTACGCCTGCATTACTGCGTTCTTTGTTCATTCAATCGCCTGTATTACTGCGTTCATTGTTCTACGCCTGCATTACTACGTTCATTGTTCTACGCCTGCATTACTCCTTTCATTGTTCTACGCCTGCATTACTGTGTGCATTGTTCTACGCCTGCATTACTGCGTTCTTTGTTCATTCAATCGCCTGTATTACTGCGTTCATTGTTCTACGCCTGCATTACTGTGTTCATTGTTCTACGCCTGCATTACTGTGTGCATTGTTCTACGCCTGCATTACTCCGTTCATTGTTCTACGCCTGCGTTATTGTGTGCATTGTTCTACGCCTGCATTACTCCGTTCATTGTTCTACGCCTGCATTACTGTGTGCATTGTTCTACGCCTGCATTACTCCGTTCATTGTTCTACGCCTGCATTACTGTGTTCATTGTTGTACGCCTGCATTACTGTGTTCATTGTTCTACGCCTGCATTACTGTGTGCATTGTTCTACGCCTGCATTACTCCGTTCATTGTTCTACGCCTGCATTACTCCGTGCATTGTTCTACGCCTGCATTACACCGTTCATTGTTCTACGCCTGCATTACTGTGTTCATTGTTCTACGCCTGCATTACTGCGTTCTTTGTTCATTCAATCGCCTGTATTACTGCGTTCATTGTTCTACGCCTGCATTACTACGTTCATTGTTCTACGCCTGCATTACTCCTTTCATTGTTCTACGCCTGCATTACTGTGTTCATTTTTCTACGCCTGCATTACTGCGTTCTTTGTTCATTCAATCGCCTGTATTACTGCGTTCATTGTTCTACGCCTGCATTATTACGTTCATTGTTCTACGCCTGCATTACTCCGTTCATTGTTCTACGCCTGCATTACTGTGTTCATTGTTCTACGCCTGCATTACTCCGTTCATTGTTCTACGCCTGCATTACTGTGTGCAATGTTCTACGCCTGCATTACTGTGTTCATTGTTCTACGCCTGCATTACTGTGTGCATTGTTCTACGCCTGCATTACTGCGTTCATTGTTCTACGCCTGCATTACTGCGTGCATTGTTCTACGCCTGCATTACTCCGTTCATTGTTCTACGCCTGCATTACTCCGTTCATTGTTCTACGCCTGCATTACTTTGTTCATTGTTCTACGCCTGCATTACTCCGTTCATTGTTCTACGCCTGCATTACTGTGTTCATTGTTCTACGCCTGCATTACTCCGTTCATTGTTCTACGCCTGCATTAATGTGTTCATTGTTCTACGCCTGCATTACTCCGTTCATTGTTCTACGCCTGCATTACTGTGTGCATTGTTCTACGCCTGCATTACTCCGTTCATTGTTCTACGCCTGCATTACTGTGTTCATTGTTGTACGCCTGCATTACTGTGTTCATTGTTCTACGACTGCATTACTGTGTGCATTGTTCTACGCCTGCATTACTCCGTTCATTGTTCTACGCCTGCATTACTCCGTTCATTGTGCTACGCCTGCATTACACCGTTCATTGTTCTACGCCTGCATTACTGTGTTCATTGTTCTACGCCTGCATTACTGCCTTCTTTGTTCATTCAATCGCCTGTATTACTGCGTTCATTGTTCTACGCCTGCATTACTACGTTCATTGTTCTACGTCTGCATTACTCCTTTCATTGTTCTACGCCTGCATTACTGTGTTCATTGTTCTACGCCTGCATTACTGCGTTCTTTGTTCATTCAATCGCCTGTATTACTGCGTTCATTGTTCTACTCCTGCATTATTACGTTCATTGTTCTACGCCTGCATTACTCCGTTCATTGTTCTACGCCTGCATTACTGTGTTCATTGTTCTACGCCTGCATTACTCCGTTCATTGTTCTACGCCTGCATTACTCCGTTCATTGTTCTACGCCTGCATTACTCCGTTAATTGTTCTACACCTGCATTACGGTGTTCATTGTTCTACGCCTGCATTACTACGTTCATTGTTCTACGCCTGCATCACTCCGTTCATTGTTCTACGCCTGCATTACTCCGTTCATTGTTCTACGCCTGCATTACTGTGTTCATTGTTCTACGCCTGCATTACTACGTTCATTGTTCTACGCCTGCATTACTGTGTTCATTGTTCTACGCCTGCATCACTCCGTTCATTGTTCTACGCCTGCATTACTGCGTTCATTGTTCTACGCCTGCATTACTCCGTTCATTGTTCTACGCCTGCATTACTGTGTGCATTGTTCTACGCCTGCATTACTGTGTTCATTGTTCTACGCCTGCATTACTGTGTTCATTGTTCTACGCTTGCATTACTCCGTTCATTGTTCTACGCCTGCATTACTCCGTTCATTGTTCTACGCCTGCATTACTCCGTTCATTGTTCTACGCCTGCATTACTCCGTTCATTGTTCTACGCCTGCATTACTGTGTTCATTGTTCTACGCCTGCATTACTGTGTGCATTGTTCTACGCCTGCATTACTCCGTTCATTGTTCTACCCCTGCGTTATTGTGTGCATTGTTCTACGCCTGCATTACTCCGTTCATTGTTCTACGCCTGCATTACTCCGTTCATTGTTCTACGCCTGCATTACTGCGTTCATTGTTCTACGCCTGCATTACTCCGTTCATTGTTCTACGCCTGCATTACTGTGTGCATTGTTCTACGCCTGCATTACTCTGTTCATTGTTCTACGCCTGCATTACTCCGTTCATTGTTCTACGCCTGCATTACTGTGTGCATTGTTCTACGCCTGCATTACTACGTTCATTGTTCTACGCCTGCATTACTCCGTTCATTGTTCCTCGCCTGCATTACTCCGTTCATTGTTCTACGCCTGCATTACTGCGTTCATTGTTCTACGCCTGCATTACTCCGTTCATTGTTCTACGCCTGCATTACTGTGTGCATTGTTCTACGCCTGCATTACTGTGTTAATTGTTCTACGCCTGCATTACTGTGTTCATTGTTCTACGCCTGCATTACTCCGTTCATTGTTCTACGCCTGCATTACTCCGTTCATTGTTCTACGCCTGCATTACTGTGTGCATTGTTCTACGCCTGCATTACTGTGTTAATTGTTCTACGCCTGCATTACTGTGTTCATTGTTCTACGCCTGCATTACTCCGTTCATTGTTCTACGCCTGCATTACTGTGTCCATTGTTCTACGCCTGCATTACTCCGTTCATTGTTCTACGCCTGCATTACTGTGTTCATTGTTCTACGCCTGCATTACTGTGTGCGTTGTTCTACGCCTGCATTACTGTGTTCATTGTTCTACGCCTGCATTACTCCGTTCATTGTTCTACGCCTGCATTACTGTGTTCATTGTTCTACGCCTGCATTACTCCGTTCATTGTTCTACGCCTGCATTACTGTGTTCATTGTTCTACGCCTGCATTACTGTGTGCGTTGTTCTACGCCTGCATTACTGTGTTCATTGTTCTACGCCTGCATTACTGTGTGCGTTGTTCTACGCCTGCATTACTGTGTTCATTGTTCTACGCCTGCATTACTCCGTTCATTGTTCTACGCCTGCATTACTGTGTTCATTGTTCTACGCCTGCATTACTCCGTTCATTGTTCTACGCCTGCATTACTGTGTTCATTGTTCTACGCCTGCATTACTCCGTTCATTGTTCTACGCCTGCATTACTCCGTTCATTGTTCTACGCCTGCATTACTACGTTCATTGTTCTACGCCTGCATTACTGTGTTCATTCTTCTACGCCTGCATTACTACGTTCATTGTTCTACGCCTGCATTACTCCGTTCATTGTTTTACGCCTGCATTACTCCGTTCATTGTTCTACGCCTGCATTACTGCATTCATTGTTCTACGCCTGCATTACTACGTTCATTGTTCTACGCCTGCATTACTGTGTTCATTGTTCTACGCCTGCCTTACAGCATTCATTGTTCTACGCCTGCATCACTCCGTTCATTGTTCTACGCCTGCATTACTCCGTTCATTGTTCTACGCCTGCATTACTCCGTTCATTGTTCTACGCCTGCATTACTACGTTCATTGTTCTACGCCTGCATTACTGTGTTCATTGTTCTACGCCTGCATCACTCCGTTCATTGTTCTACGCCTGCATTACTGCGTTCATTGTTCTACGCCTGCATTACTCCGTTCATTGTTCTACGCCTGCATTACTCCGTTCATTGTTCTACGCCTGCATTACTGTGTGCATTGTTCTACGCCTGCATTACTGCGTTCATTGTTCTACGCCTGCATTACTGCGTGCATTGTTCTACGCCTGCATTACTCCGTTCATTGTTCTACGCCTGCATTACTCCGTTCATTGTTCTACGCCTGCATTACTGTGTTCATTGTTCTACGCCTGCATTACTCCGTTCATTGTTCTACGCCTGCATTACTGTGTTCATTGTTCTACGCCTGCATTACTCCGTTCATTGTTCTACGCCTGCATTACTGTGTTCATTGTTCTACGCCTGCATTACTGCGTTCTTTGTTCATTCAATCGCCTGTATTACTGCGTTCATTGTTCTACGCCTGCATTACTACGTTCATTGTTCTACGCCTGCATTACTCCTTTCATTGTTCTACGCCTGCATTACTGTGTGCATTGTTCTACGCCTGCATTACTGCGTTCTTTGTTCATTCAATCGCCTGTATTACTGCGTTCATTGTTCTACGCCTGCATTACTGTGTTCATTGTTCTACGCCTGCATTACTGTGTGCATTGTTCTACGCCTGCATTACTCCGTTCATTGTTCTACGCCTGCGTTATTGTGTGCATTGTTCTACGCCTGCATTACTCCGTTCATTGTTCTACGCCTGCATTACTGTGTGCATTGTTCTACGCCTGCATTACTCCGTTCATTGTTCTACGCCTGCATTACTGTGTTCATTGTTGTACGCCTGCATTACTGTGTTCATTGTTCTACGCCTGCATTACTGTGTGCATTGTTCTACGCCTGCATTACTCCGTTCATTGTTCTACGCCTGCATTACTCCGTGCATTGTTCTACGCCTGCATTACACCGTTCATTGTTCTACGCCTGCATTACTGTGTTCATTGTTCTACGCCTGCATTACTGCGTTCTTTGTTCATTCAATCGCCTGTATTACTGCGTTCATTGTTCTACGCCTGCATTACTACGTTCATTGTTCTACGCCTGCATTACTCCTTTCATTGTTCTACGCCTGCATTACTGTGTTCATTTTTCTACGCCTGCATTACTGCGTTCTTTGTTCATTCAATCGCCTGTATTACTGCGTTCATTGTTCTACGCCTGCATTATTACGTTCATTGTTCTACGCCTGCATTACTCCGTTCATTGTTCTACGCCTGCATTACTGTGTTCATTGTTCTACGCCTGCATTACTCCGTTCATTGTTCTACGCCTGCATTACTGTGTGCAATGTTCTACGCCTGCATTACTGTGTTCATTGTTCTACGCCTGCATTACTGTGTGCATTGTTCTACGCCTGCATTACTGTGTGCAATGTTCTACGCCTGCATTACTGCGTTCATTGTTCTACGCCTGCATCACTCCGTTCATTGTTCTACGCCTGCATTACTGTGTTCATTGTTCTACGCCTGCATTACTGCGTTCATTGTTCTACGCCTACATTACTCCGTTCATTGTTCTACGCCTGCATTACTGTGTTCATTGTTCTACGCCTGCATTACTGTGTTCATTGTTCTACGCCTGCATTACTGTGTTCATTGTTCTACGCCTGCATTACTGTGTGCATTGTTCTACGCCTGCATTACTGTGTTCATTGTTCTACGCCTGCATTACTGTGTTCATTGTTCTACGCCTGCATTACTGTGTTCATTGTTCTACGCCTGCATCACTCCGTTCATTGTTCTACGCCTGCATTACTGTGTTCATTGTTCTACGCCTGCATTACTGTGTGCATTGTTCTACGCCTGCATTACTGTGTGCAATGTTCTACGCCTGCATTACTGCGTTCATTGTTCTACGCCTGCATTACTGTGTGCATTGTTCTACGCCTGCATTACTGTGTTCATTGTTCTACGCCTACATTACTCCGTTCATTGTTCTACGCCTGCATTACTGTGTGCATTGTTCTACGCCTGCATTACTGCGTTCATTGTTCTACGCCTGCATTACTCCGTTCATTGTTCTACGCCTGCATTACTCCGTTCATTGTTCTACACCTGCATTACGGTGTTCATTGTTCTACGCCTGCATTACTACGTTCATTGTTCTACGCCTGCATCACTCCGTTCATTGTTCTACGCCTGCATTACTCCGTTCATTGTTCTACGCCTGCATTACTGTGTTCATTGTTCTACGCCTGCATTACTACGTTCATTGTTCTACGCCTGCATTACTGTGTTCATTGTTCTACGCCTGCATCACTCCGTTCATTGTTCTACGCCTGCATTACTGCGTTCATTGTTCTACGCCTGCATTACTCCGTTCATTGTTCTACGCCTGCATTACTGTGTGCATTGTTCTACGCCTGCATTACTGTGTTCATTGTTCTACGCCTGCATTACTGTGTTCATTGTTCTACGCTTGCATTACTCCGTTCATTGTTCTACGCCTGCATTACTCCGTTCATTGTTCTACGCCTGCATTACTCCGTTCATTGTTCTACGCCTGCATTACTCCGTTCATTGTTCTACGCCTGCATTACTGTGTTCATTGTTCTACGCCTGCATTACTGTGTGCATTGTTCTACGCCTGCATTACTCCGTTCATTGTTCTACGCCTGCGTTATTGTGTGCATTGTTCTACGCCTGCATTACTCCGTTCATTGTTCTACGCCTGCATTACTCCGTTCATTGTTCTACGCCTGCATTACTGTGTTCATTGTTCTACGCCTGCATTGCTGCGTTCATTGTTCTACGCCTGCATTACTCCGTTCATTGTTCTACGCCTGCATTACTGCGTTCATTGTTCTACGCCTGCATTACTCCGTTCATTGTTCTACGCCTGCATTACTGTGTGCATTGTTCTACGCCTGCATTACTCTGTTCATTGTTCTACGCCTGCATTACTCCGTTCATTGTTCTACGCCTGCATTACTGTGTGCATTGTTCTACGCCTGCATTACTACGTTCATTGTTCTACGCCTGCATTACTCCGTTCATTGTTCTTCGCCTGCATTACTCCGTTCATTGTTCTACGCCTGCATTACTGCGTTCATTGTTCTACGCCTGCATTACTCCGTTCATTGTTCTACGCCTGCATTACTCCGTTCATTGTTCTACGCCTGCATTACTCCGTTCATTGTTCTACGCCTGCATTACTGTGTTCATTGTTCTACGCCTGCATTACTGTGTGCGTTGTTCTACGCCTGCATTACTCCGTTCATTGTTCTACGCCTGCATTACTCCGTTCATTGTTCTACGCCTGCATTACTCCGTTCATTGTTCTACGCCTGCATTACTACGTTCATTGTTCTACGCCTGCATTACTCCGTTCATTGTTCTACGCCTGCATTACTGTGTGCATTGTTCTACGCCTGCATTACTCCGTTCATTGTTCTACGCCTGCATTACTCCGTGCATTGTTCTACGCCTGCATTACTGCATTCATTGTTCTACGCCTACATTACTCCGTTCATTGTTCTACGCCTGCATTACTCCGTTCATTGTTCTACGCCTGCATTACTGCGTGCATTGTTCTACGCCTGCATTACTCCGTTCATTGTTCTACGCCTGCATTACTGTGTGCATTGTTCTACGCCTGCATTACTCCGTTCATTGTTCTACGCCTGCATTACTCCGTTCATTGTTCTACGCCTGCATTACTGCATTCATTGTTCTACGCCTGCATTACTCCGTGCATTGTTCTACGCCTGCATTACTGTGTTCATTGTTCTACGCCTGCATTACTACGTTCATTGTTCTACGCCTGCATTACTCCGTTCATTGTTTTACGCCTGCATTACTCCGTTCATTGTTCTACGCCTGCATTACTGCATTCATTGTTCTACGCCTGCATTACTCCGTGCATTGTTCTACGCCTGCATTACTGTGTTCATTGTTCTACGCTTGCATTACTCCGTTCATTGTTCTACGCCTGCATTACTCCGTTCATTGTTCTACGCCTGCATTACTCCGTTCATTGTTCTACGCCTGCATTACTCCGTTCATTGTTCTACGCCTGCATTACTGTGTTCATTGTTCTACGCCTGCATTACTGTGTGCATTGTTCTACGCCTGCATTACTCCGTTCATTGTTCTACGCCTGCGTTATTGTGTGCATTGTTCTACGCCTGCATTACTCCGTTCATTGTTCTACGCCTGCATTACTCCGTTCATTGTTCTACGCCTGCATTACTGCGTTCATTGTTCTACGCCTGCATTACTCCGTTCATTGTTCTACGCCTGCATTACTGTGTGCATTGTTCTACGCCTGCATTACTCTGTTCATTGTTCTACGCCTGCATTACTCCGTTCATTGTTCTACGCCTGCATTACTGTGTGCATTGTTCTACGCCTGCATTACTACGTTCATTGTTCTACGCCTGCATTACTCCGTTCATTGTTCTTCGCCTGCATTACTCCGTTCATTGTTCTACGCCTGCATTACTGCGTTCATTGTTCTACGCCTGCATTACTCCGTTCATTGTTCTACGCCTGCATTACTGTGTGCATTGTTCTACGCCTGCATTACTGTGTTAATTGTTCTACGCCTGCATTACTGTGTTCATTGTTCTACGCCTGCATTACTCCGTTCATTGTTCTACGCCTGCATTACTCCGTTCATTGTTCTACGCCTGCATTACTGTGTGCATTGTTCTACGCCTGCATTACTGTGTTAATTGTTCTACGCCTGCATTACTGTGTTCATTGTTCTACGCCTGCATTACTCCGTTCATTGTTCTACGCCTGCATTACTGTGTTCATTGTTCTACGCCTGCATTACTCCGTTCATTGTTCTACGCCTGCATTACTGTGTTCATTGTTCTACGCCTGCATTACTGTGTGCGTTGTTCTACGCCTGCATTACTGTGTTCATTGTTCTACGCCTGCATTACTCCGTTCATTGTTCTACGCCTGCATTACTGTGTTCATTGTTCTACGCCTGCATTACTCCGTTCATTGTTCTACGCCTGCATTACTGTGTTCATTGTTCTACGCCTGCATTACTGTGTGCGTTGTTCTACGCCTGCATTACTGTGTTCATTGTTCTACGCCTGCATTACTGTGTGCGTTGTTCTACGCCTGCATTACTGTGTTCATTGTTCTACGCCTGCATTACTCCGTTCATTGTTCTACGCCTGCATTACTGTGTTCATTGTTCTACGCCTGCATTACTCCGTTCATTGTTCTACGCCTGCATTACTGTGTTCATTGTTCTACGCCTGCATTACTCCGTTCATTGTTCTACGCCTGCATTACTCCGTTCATTGTTCTACGCCTGCATTACTCCGTTCATTGTTCTACGCCTGCATTACTGCATTCATTGTTCTACGCCTGCATTACTACGTTCATTGTTCTACGCCTGCATTACTGTGTTCATTGTTCTACGCCTGCCTTACAGCATTCATTGTTCTACGCCTGCATCACTCCGTTCATTGTTCTACGCCTGCATTACTCCGTTCATTGTTCTACGCCTGCATTACTGTGTTCATTGTTCTACGCCTGCATTACTACGTTAATTGTTCTACGCCTGCATTACTGTGTTCATTGTTCTACGCCTGCATCACTCCGTTCATTGTTCTACGCCTGCATTACTGCGTTCATTGTTCTACGCCTGCATTACTCCGTTCATTGTTCTACGCCTGCATTACTCCGTTCATTGTTCTACGCCTGCATTACTGTGTGCATTGTTCTACGCCTGCATTACTGCGTTCATTGTTCTACGCCTGCATTACTGCGTGCATTGTTCTACGCCTGCATTACTCCGTTCATTGTTCTACGCCTGCATTACTCCGTTCATTGTTCTACGCCTGCATTACTGTGTTCATTGTTCTACGCCTGCATTACTCCGTTCATTGTTCTACGCCTGCATTACTGTGTTCATTGTTCTACGCCTGCATTACTCCGTTCATTGTTCTACGCCTGCATTACTGTGTTCATTGTTCTACGCCTGCATTACTGCGTTCTTTGTTCATTCAATCGCCTGTATTACTGCGTTCATTGTTCTACGCCTGCATTACTACGTTCATTGTTCTACGCCTGCATTACTCCTTTCATTGTTCTACGCCTGCATTACTGTGTTCATTGTTCTACGCCTGCATTACTGCGTTCTTTGTTCATTCAATCGCCTGTATTACTGCGTTCATTGTTCTACGCCTGCATTACTGTGTTCATTGTTCTACGCCTGCATTACTGTGTGCATTGTTCTACGCCTGCATTACTCCGTTCATTGTTCTACGCCTGCGTTATTGTCTGCATTGTTCTACGCCTGCATTACTCCGTTCTTTGTTCATTCAATCGCCTGTATTACTGCGTTCATTGTTCTACGCCTGCATTACTACGTTCATTGTTCTACGCCTGCATTACTCCTTTCATTGTTCTACGCCTGCATTACTGTGTTCATTTTTCTACGCCTGCATTACTGCGTTCTTTGTTCATTCAATCGCCTGTATTACTGCGTTCATTGTTCTACGCCTGCATTATTACGTTCATTGTTCTACGCCTGCATTACTCCGTTCATTGTTCTACGCCTGCATTACTGTGTTCATTGTTCTACGCCTGCATTACTCCGTTCATTGTTCTACGCCTGCATTACTGTGTGCAATGTTCTACGCCTGCATTACTGTGTTCATTGTTCTACGCCTGCATTACTGTGTGCATTGTTCTACGCCTACATTACTGTGTGCAATGTTCTACGCCTGCATTACTGCGTTCATTGTTCTACGCCTGCATCACTCCGTTCATTGTTCTACGCCTGCATTACTGTGTTCATTGTTCTACGCCTGCATTACTGCGTTCATTGTTCTACGCCTGCATTACTCCGTTCATTGTTCTACGCCTGCATTACTGTGTTCATTGTTCTACGCCTGCATTACTGTGTTCATTGTTCTACGCCTGCATTACTGTGTTCATTGTTCTACGCCTGCATTACTGTGTGCATTGTTCTACGCCTGCATTACTGTGTTCATTGTTCTACGCCTGCATTACTGTGTTCATTGTTCTACGCCTGCATTACTGTGTTCATTGTTCTACGCCTGCATTACTGTGTTCATTGTTCTACGCCTGCATCACTCCGTTCATTGTTCTACGCCTGCATTACTCCGTTCATTGTTTTACGCCTGCATTACTCCGTTCATTGTTCTACGCCTGCATTACTGCATTCATTGTTCTACGCCTGCATTACTACGTTCATTGTTCTACGCCTGCATTACTGTGTTCATTGTTCTACGCCTGCCTTACAGCATTCATTGTTCTACGCCTGCATCACTCCGTTCATTGTTCTACGCCTGCATTACTCCGTTCATTGTTCTACGCCTGCATTACTCCGTTCATTGTTCTACGCCTGCATTACTACGTTCATTGTTCTACGCCTGCATTACTGTGTTCATTGTTCTACGCCTGCATCACTCCGTTCATTGTTCTACGCCTGCATTACTGCGTTCATTGTTCTACGCCTGCATTACTCCGTTCATTGTTCTACGCCTGCATTACTCCGTTCATTGTTCTACGCCTGCATTACTGTGTGCATTGTTCTACGCCTGCATTACTGCGTTCATTGTTCTACGCCTGCATTACTGCGTGCATTGTTCTACGCCTGCATTACTCCGTTCATTGTTCTACGCCTGCATTACTCCGTTCATTGTTCTACGCCTGCATTACTGTGTTCATTGTTCTACGCCTGCATTACTCCGTTCATTGTTCTACGCCTGCATTACTGTGTTCATTGTTCTACGCCTGCATTACTCCGTTCATTGTTCTACGCCTGCATTACTGTGTTCATTGTTCTACGCCTGCATTACTGCGTTCTTTGTTCATTCAATCGCCTGTATTACTGCGTTCATTGTTCTACGCCTGCATTACTACGTTCATTGTTCTACGCCTGCATTACTCCTTTCATTGTTCTACGCCTGCATTACTGTGTGCATTGTTCTACGCCTGCATTACTGCGTTCTTTGTTCATTCAATCGCCTGTATTACTGCGTTCATTGTTCTACGCCTGCATTACTGTGTTCATTGTTCTACGCCTGCATTACTGTGTGCATTGTTCTACGCCTGCATTACTCCGTTCATTGTTCTACGCCTGCGTTATTGTGTGCATTGTTCTACGCCTGCATTACTCCGTTCATTGTTCTACGCCTGCATTACTGTGTGCATTGTTCTACGCCTGCATTACTCCGTTCATTGTTCTACGCCTGCATTACTGTGTTCATTGTTGTACGCCTGCATTACTGTGTTCATTGTTCTACGCCTGCATTACTGTGTGCATTGTTCTACGCCTGCATTACTCCGTTCATTGTTCTACGCCTGCATTACTCCGTGCATTGTTCTACGCCTGCATTACACCGTTCATTGTTCTACGCCTGCATTACTGTGTTCATTGTTCTACGCCTGCATTACTGCGTTCTTTGTTCATTCAATCGCCTGTATTACTGCGTTCATTGTTCTACGCCTGCATTACTACGTTAATTGTTCTACGCCTGCATTACTCCTTTCATTGTTCTACGCCTGCATTACTGTGTTCATTTTTCTACGCCTGCATTACTGCGTTCTTTGTTCATTCAATCGCCTGTATTACTGCGTTCATTGTTCTACGCCTGCATTATTACGTTCATTGTTCTACGCCTGCATTACTCCGTTCATTGTTCTACGCCTGCATTACTGTGTTCATTGTTCTACGCCTGCATTACTCCGTTCATTGTTCTACGCCTGCATTACTGTGTGCAATGTTCTACGCCTGCATTACTGTGTTCATTGTTCTACGCCTGCATTACTGTGTGCATTGTTCTACGCCTGCATTACTGTGTGCAATGTTCTACGCCTGCATTACTGCGTTCATTGTTCTACGCCTGCATCACTCCGTTCATTGTTCTACGCCTGCATTACTGTGTTCATTGTTCTACGCCTGCATTACTGCGTTCATTGTTCTACGCCTACATTACTCCGTTCATTGTTCTACGCCTGCATTACTGTGTTCATTGTTCTACGCCTGCATTACTGTGTTCATTGTTCTACGCCTGCATTACTGTGTTCATTGTTCTACGCCTGCATTACTGTGTGCATTGTTCTACGCCTGCATTACTGTGTTCATTGTTCTACGCCTGCATTACTGTGTTCATTGTTCTACGCCTGCATTACTGTGTTCATTGTTCTACGCCTGCATCACTCCGTTCATTGTTCTACGCCTGCATTACTGTGTTCATTGTTCTACGCCTGCATTACTGTGTGCATTGTTCTACGCCTGCATTACTGTGTGCAATGTTCTACGCCTGCATTACTGCGTTCATTGTTCTACGCCTGCATTACTGTGTGCATTGTTCTACGCCTGCATTACTGTGTTCATTGTTCTACGCCTACATTACTCCGTTCATTGTTCTACGCCTGCATTACTGTGTGCATTGTTCTACGCCTGCATTACTGCGTTCATTGTTCTACGCCTGCATTACTCCGTTCATTGTTCTACGCCTGCATTACTCCGTTCATTGTTCTACACCTGCATTACGGTGTTCATTGTTCTACGCCTGCATTACTACGTTCATTGTTCTACGCCTGCATCACTCCGTTCATTGTTCTACGCCTGCATTACTCCGTTCATTGTTCTACGCCTGCATTACTGTGTTCATTGTTCTACGCCTGCATTACTACGTTCATTGTTCTACGCCTGCATTACTGTGTTCATTGTTCTACGCCTGCATCACTCCGTTCATTGTTCTACGCCTGCATTACTGCGTTCATTGTTCTACGCCTGCATTACTCCGTTCATTGTTCTACGCCTGCATTACTGTGTGCATTGTTCTACGCCTGCATTACTGTGTTCATTGTTCTACGCCTGCATTACTGTGTTCATTGTTCTACGCTTGCATTACTCCGTTCATTGTTCTACGCCTGCATTACTCCGTTCATTGTTCTACGCCTGCATTACTCCGTTCATTGTTCTACGCCTGCATTACTCCGTTCATTGTTCTACGCCTGCATTACTGTGTTCATTGTTCTACGCCTGCATTACTGTGTGCATTGTTCTACGCCTGCATTACTCCGTTCATTGTTCTACGCCTGCGTTATTGTGTGCATTGTTCTACGCCTGCATTACTCCGTTCATTGTTCTACGCCTGCATTACTCCGTTCATTGTTCTACGCCTGCATTACTGTGTTCATTGTTCTACGCCTGCATTGCTGCGTTCATTGTTCTACGCCTGCATTACTCCGTTCATTGTTTTACGCCTGCATTACTGCGTTCATTGTTCTACGCCTGCATTACTCCGTTCATTGTTCTACGCCTGCATTACTGTGTGCATTGTTCTACGCCTGCATTACTCTGTTCATTGTTCTACGCCTGCATTACTCCGTTCATTGTTCTACGCCTGCATTACTGTGTGCATTGTTCTACGCCTGCATTACTACGTTCATTGTTCTACGCCTGCATTACTCCGTTCATTGTTCTTCGCCTGCATTACTCCGTTCATTGTTCTACGCCTGCATTACTGCGTTCATTGTTCTACGCCTGCATTACTCCGTTCATTGTTCTACGCCTGCATTACTCCGTTCATTGTTCTACGCCTGCATTACTCCGTTCATTGTTCTACGCCTGCATTACTGTGTTCATTGTTCTACGCCTGCATTACTGTGTGCGTTGTTCTACGCCTGCATTACTCCGTTCATTGTTCTACGCCTGCATTACTCCGTTCATTGTTCTACGCCTGCATTACTCCGTTCATTGTTCTACGCCTGCATTACTACGTTCATTGTTCTATGCCTGCATTACTCCGTTCATTGTTCTACGCCTGCATTACTGTGTGCATTGTTCTACGCCTGCATTACTCCGTTCATTGTTCTACGCCTGCATTACTCCGTGCATTGTTCTACGCCTGCATTACTGCATTCATTGTTCTACGCCTACATTACTCCGTTCATTGTTCTACGCCTGCATTACTCCGTTCATTGTTCTACGCCTGCATTACTGCGTGCATTGTTCTACGCCTGCATTACTCCGTTCATTGTTCTACGCCTGCATTACTGTGTGCATTGTTCTACGCCTGCATTACTCCGTTCATTGTTCTACGCCTGCATTACTCCGTTCATTGTTCTACGCCTGCATTACTGCATTCATTGTTCTACGCCTGCATTACTCCGTGCATTGTTCTACGCCTGCATTACTGTGTTCATTGTTCTACGCCTGCATTACTACGTTCATTGTTCTACGCCTGCATTACTCCGTTCATTGTTTTACGCCTGCATTACTCCGTTCATTGTTCTACGCCTGCATTACTGCATTCATTGTTCTACGCCTGCATTACTCCGTGCATTGTTCTACGCCTGCATTACTGTGTTCATTGTTCTACGCTTGCATTACTCCGTTCATTGTTCTACGCCTGCATTACTCCGTTCATTGTTCTACGCCTGCATTACTCCGTTCATTGTTCTACGCCTGCATTACTCCGTTCATTGTTCTACGCCTGCATTACTGTGTTCATTGTTCTACGCCTGCATTACTGTGTGCATTGTTCTACGCCTGCATTACTCCGTTCATTGTTCTACGCCTGCGTTATTGTGTGCATTGTTCTACGCCTGCATTACTCCGTTCATTGTTCTACGCCTGCATTACTCCGTTCATTGTTCTACGCCTGCATTACTGCGTTCATTGTTCTACGCCTGCATTACTCCGTTCATTGTTCTACGCCTGCATTACTGTGTGCATTGTTCTACGCCTGCATTACTCTGTTCATTGTTCTACGCCTGCATTACTCCGTTCATTGTTCTACGCCTGCATTACTGTGTGCATTGTTCTACGCCTGCATTACTACGTTCATTGTTCTACGCCTGCATTACTCCGTTCATTGTTCTTCGCCTGCATTACTCCGTTCATTGTTCTACGCCTGCATTACTGCGTTCATTGTTCTACGCCTGCATTACTCCGTTCATTGTTCTACGCCTGCATTACTGTGTGCATTGTTCTACGCCTGCATTACTGTGTTAATTGTTCTACGCCTGCATTACTGTGTTCATTGTTCTACGCCTGCATTACTCCGTTCATTGTTCTACGCCTGCATTACTCCGTTCATTGTTCTACGCCTGCATTACTGTGTGCATTGTTCTACGCCTGCATTACTGTGTTAATTGTTCTACGCCTGCATTACTGTGTTCATTGTTCTACGCCTGCATTACTCCGTTCATTGTTCTACGCCTGCATTACTGTGTTCATTGTTCTACGCCTGCATTACTCCGTTCATTGTTCTACGCCTGCATTACTGTGTTCATTGTTCTACGCCTGCATTACTGTGTGCGTTGTTCTACGCCTGCATTACTGTGTTCATTGTTCTACGCCTGCATTACTCCGTTCATTGTTCTACGCCTGCATTACTGTGTTCATTGTTCTACGCCTGCATTACTCCGTTCATTGTTCTACGCCTGCATTACTGTGTTCATTGTTCTACGCCTGCATTACTGTGTGCGTTGTTCTACGCCTGCATTACTGTGTTCATTGTTCTACGCCTGCATTACTGTGTGCGTTGTTCTACGCCTGCATTACTGTGTTCATTGTTCTACGCCTGCATTACTCCGTTCATTGTTCTACGCCTGCATTACTGTGTTCATTGTTCTACGCCTGCATTACTCCGTTCATTGTTCTACGCCTGCATTACTGTGTTCATTGTTCTACGCCTGCATTACTCCGTTCATTGTTCTACGCCTGCATTACTCCGTTCATTGTTCTACGCCTGCATTACTACGTTCATTGTTCTACGCCTGCATTACTGTGTTCATTCTTCTACGCCTGCATTACTACGTTCATTGTTCTACGCCTGCATTACTCCGTTCATTGTTTTACGCCTGCATTACTCCGTTCATTGTTCTACGCCTGCATTACTGCATTCATTGTTCTACGCCTGCATTACTACGTTCATTGTTCTACGCCTGCATTACTGTGTTCATTGTTCTACGCCTGCCTTACAGCATTCATTGTTCTACGCCTGCATCACTCCGTTCATTGTTCTACGCCTGCATTACTCCGTTCATTGTTCTACGCCTGCATTACTGTGTTCATTGTTCTACGCCTGCATTACTACGTTCATTGTTCTACGCCTGCATTACTGTGTTCATTGTTCTACGCCTGCATCACTCCGTTCATTGTTCTACGCCTGCATTACTGCGTTCATTGTTCTACGCCTGCATTACTCCGTTCATTGTTCTACGCCTGCATTACTCCGTTCATTGTTCTACGCCTGCATTACTGTGTGCATTGTTCTACGCCTGCATTACTGCGTTCATTGTTCTACGCCTGCATTACTGCGTGCATTGTTCTACGCCTGCATTACTCCGTTCATTGTTCTACGCCTGCATTACTCCGTTCATTGTTCTACGCCTGCATTACTGTGTTCATTGTTCTACGCCTGCATTACTCCGTTCATTGTTCTACGCCTGCATTACTGTGTTCATTGTTCTACGCCTGCATTACTCCGTTCATTGTTCTACGCCTGCATTACTGTGTTCATTGTTCTACGCCTGCATTACTGCGTTCTTTGTTCATTCAATCGCCTGTATTACTGCGTTCATTGTTCTACGCCTGCATTACTACGTTCATTGTTCTACGCCTGCATTACTCCTTTCATTGTTCTACGCCTGCATTACTGTGTTCATTGTTCTACGCCTGCATTACTGCGTTCTTTGTTCATTCAATCGCCTGTATTACTGCGTTCATTGTTCTACGCCTGCATTACTGTGTTCATTGTTCTACGCCTGCATTACTGTGTGCATTGTTCTACGCCTGCATTACTCCGTTCATTGTTCTACGCCTGCGTTATTGTCTGCATTGTTCTACGCCTGCATTACTCCGTTCTTTGTTCATTCAATCGCCTGTATTACTGCGTTCATTGTTCTACGCCTGCATTACTACGTTCATTGTTCTACGCCTGCATTACTCCTTTCATTGTTCTACGCCTGCATTACTGTGTTCATTTTTCTACGCCTGCATTACTGCGTTCTTTGTTCATTCAATCGCCTGTATTACTGCGTTCATTGTTCTACGCCTGCATTATTACGTTCATTGTTCTACGCCTGCATTACTCCGTTCATTGTTCTACGCCTGCATTACTGTGTTCATTGTTCTACGCCTGCATTACTCCGTTCATTGTTCTACGCCTGCATTACTGTGTGCAATGTTCTACGCCTGCATTACTGTGTTCATTGTTCTACGCCTGCATTACTGTGTGCATTGTTCTACGCCTGCATTACTGTGTGCAATGTTCTACGCCTGCATTACTGCGTTCATTGTTCTACGCCTGCATCACTCCGTTCATTGTTCTACGCCTGCATTACTGTGTTCATTGTTCTACGCCTGCATTACTGCGTTCATTGTTCTACGCCTGCATTACTCCGTTCATTGTTCTACGCCTGCATTACTGTGTTCATTGTTCTACGCCTGCATTACTGTGTTCATTGTTCTACGCCTGCATTACTGTGTTCATTGTTCTACGCCTGCATTACTGTGTGCATTGTTCTACGCCTGCATTACTGTGTTCATTGTTCTACGCCTGCATTACTGTGTTCATTGTTCTACGCCTGCATTACTGTGTTCATTGTTCTACGCCTGCATTACTGTGTTCATTGTTCTACGCCTGCATCACTCCGTTCATTGTTCTACGCCTGCATTACTGTGTTCATTGTTCTACGCCTGCATTACTGTGTGCATTGTTCTACGCCTGCATTACTGTGTGCAATGTTCTACGCCTGCATTACTGCGTTCATTGTTCTACGCCTGCATTACTGTGTGCATTGTTCTACGCCTGCATTACTGTGTTCATTGTTCTACGCCTACATTACTCCGTTCATTGTTCTACGCCTGCATTACTGTGTGCATTGTTCTACGCCTGCATTACTGCGTTCATTGTTCTACGCCTGCATTACTCCGTTCATTGTTCTACGCCTGCATTACTCCGTTCATTGTTCTACACCTGCATTACGGTGTTCATTGTTCTACGCCTGCATTACTACGTTCATTGTTCTACGCCTGCATCACTCCGTTCATTGTTCTACGCCTGCATTACTCCGTTCATTGTTCTACGCCTGCATTACTGTGTTCATTGTTCTACGCCTGCATTACTACGTTCATTGTTCTACGCCTGCATTACTGTGTTCATTGTTCTACGCCTGCATCACTCCGTTCATTGTTCTACGCCTGCATTACTGCGTTCATTGTTCTACGCCTGCATTACTCCGTTCATTGTTCTACGCCTGCATTACTGTGTGCATTGTTCTACGCCTGCATTACTGTGTTCATTGTTCTACGCCTGCATTACTGTGTTCATTGTTCTACGCTTGCATTACTCCGTTCATTGTTCTACGCCTGCATTACTCCGTTCATTGTTCTACGCCTGCATTACTCCGTTCATTGTTCTACGCCTGCATTACTCCGTTCATTGTTCTACGCCTGCATTACTGTGTTCATTGTTCTACGCCTGCATTACTGTGTGCATTGTTCTACGCCTGCATTACTCCGTTCATTGTTCTACGCCTGCGTTATTGTGTGCATTGTTCTACGCCTGCATTACTCCGTTCATTGTTCTACGCCTGCATTACTCCGTTCATTGTTCTACGCCTGCATTACTGTGTTCATTGTTCTACGCCTGCATTGCTGCGTTCATTGTTCTACGCCTGCATTACTCCGTTCATTGTTCTACGCCTGCATTACTGCGTTCATTGTTCTACGCCTGCATTACTCCGTTCATTGTTCTACGCCTGCATTACTGTGTGCATTGTTCTACGCCTGCATTACTCTGTTCATTGTTCTACGCCTGCATTACTCCGTTCATTGTTCTACGCCTGCATTACTGTGTGCATTGTTCTACGCCTGCATTACTACGTTCATTGTTCTACGCCTGCATTACTCCGTTCATTGTTCTTCGCCTGCATTACTCCGTTCATTGTTCTACGCCTGCATTACTGCGTTCATTGTTCTACGCCTGCATTACTCCGTTCATTGTTCTACGCCTGCATTACTCCGTTCATTGTTCTACGCCTGCATTACTCCGTTCATTGTTCTACGCCTGCATTACTGTGTTCATTGTTCTACGCCTGCATTACTGTGTGCGTTGTTCTACGCCTGCATTACTCCGTTCATTGTTCTACGCCTGCATTACTCCGTTCATTGTTCTACGCCTGCATTACTCCGTTCATTGTTCTACGCCTGCATTACTACGTTCATTGTTCTACGCCTGCATTACTCCGTTCATTGTTCTACGCCTGCATTACTGTGTGCATTGTTCTACGCCTGCATTACTCCGTTCATTGTTCTACGCCTGCATTACTCCGTGCATTGTTCTACGCCTGCATTACTGCATTCATTGTTCTACGCCTACATTACTCCGTTCATTGTTCTACGCCTGCATTACTCCGTTCATTGTTCTACGCCTGCATTACTGCGTGCATTGTTCTACGCCTGCATTACTCCGTTCATTGTTCTACGCCTGCATTACTGTGTGCATTGTTCTACGCCTGCATTACTCCGTTCATTGTTCTACGCCTGCATTACTCCGTTCATTGTTCTACGCCTGCATTACTGCATTCATTGTTCTACGCCTGCATTACTCCGTGCATTGTTCTACGCCTGCATTACTGTGTTCATTGTTCTACGCCTGCATTACTACGTTCATTGTTCTACGCCTGCATTACTCCGTTCATTGTTTTACGCCTGCATTACTCCGTTCATTGTTCTACGCCTGCATTACTGCATTCATTGTTCTACGCCTGCATTACTACGTTCATTGTTCTACGCCTGCATTACTGTGTTCATTGTTCTACGCCTGCCTTACAGCATTCATTGTTCTACGCCTGCATTACTCCGTTCATTGTTCTACGCCTGCATTACTGTGTTCATTGTTCTACGCCTGCATTACTACGTTCATTGTTCTACGCCTGCATTACAGCATTCATTTTTCTACGCCTGCATTACTCCGTTCATTGTTTTACGCCTGCATTACTGCGTTCATTGTTCTACGCCTGCATTTCTGCGTTCATTGTTCTACGCCTGCATTACTCCGTTCATTGTTCTACGCCTGCATTACTGCATTCATTGTTATACGCCTGTATTACTGTGTGCATTGTTCTACGCCTGCATTACTCCGTTCATTGTTCTACGCCTGCATTACTGTGTGCATTGTTCTACGCCTGCATTACTGTGTGCATTGTTCTACGCCTGCATTACTCCGTTCATTGTTCTACGCCTGCATTACTGCGTTCATTGTTCTACGCCTGCATTACTGTGTGCATTGTTCAACGCCTGCATTACTCCGTTCATTGTTCTACGCCTGCATTACTGTGTTCATTGTTCTACGCCTGCATTACTCCGTTCATTGTTCTACGCCTGCATTACTGTGTTCATTGTTCTACGCCTGCATTACTCCGTTCATTGTTCTACGCCTGCATTACTGTGTTCATTGTTCTACGCCTGCATTACTCCGTTCATTGTTCTACGCCTGCATTACTGCGTTCATTGTTCTACGCCTGCATTACTGTGTTCATTGTTCTACGCCTGCATTACTGCGTTCATTGTTCTACGCCTGCATTACTCCGTTCATTGTTCTACGCCTGCATTACTCCGTTCATTGTTCTACGCTGCATTACTCCGTTCATTGTTCTACGCCTGCATTACTGCATGCATTGTTCTACGCCTGCATTACTACGTTCATTGTTCTACGCCTGCATTATTACGTTCATTGTTCTACGCCTGCATTACTGTTCCCTGTGCGCGGCGCCAGCGGCCGGACGTGCGCGGGCGGCTCGGCCTTGCCACCTTACCGTGTGACTGCGACCTTCCAGAGTGAGAGAGCTGAGTGAGTGGACTGCGAACAGTGAATGGAACATTGAGTGGAAGAGTGAGATGAGTGAGAGCGGGGAGTGTGCGAACTGAGTGTGAGAATGAGCGTTCAGTGAGTAACTCAGGTGAGAGACAGTAAGCCTGAGCTGGCCGTGACGACAGTGACAACGACGGGGGGCGTTCGAAAATCACCGACACCGACGACGGCTCTCAGCTCAGCTAGAGATGCATTCCGATCTGCAACAACTTCTTCTACTCCTGCTATTCACCAGCCTGCTCACTGCCACTGCAACCCCGACCCCGGCCCCTCCATACGCGTGGCACTCGCGCCGGCGCGCGCCGGCACGGGCCGTGGCCCCGGGGCATGACACCGCAGCAGCTGACAGCAGTGGCGGAGTCAGGACAGAGAGACGGATCACGCGCACGCGCAGGCGCGGATCCAGTGGCGGGCGCATATGGAGGATGCACCCCATCGCTGATCAGCTGTACGTGGCGCACCTGAATATTCGCTCTCTGAACCCCAGCCTCCTGGCTCTGCGTCACGATCTGGACACCCACGGACCGGACATTTTCTCCGCCAATGAAACCTGGCTGAGACCGTCACAGGACAGCCGGTATATTCCCATACCGGGCTATCAGCTGTTTCGGCGGGACCGGCCCGGCCGTGTGAAGAGGCCGTCCGGGGGAGTGGCGGTGGCGGTGCGAGACAGCCTGCGCGCCAGCGAGGTGGCGATTTCCGACCGCCCGGCGCCCGGCTCGAAGCTCGAGTCGATCTGGGTGCGGGTAGGTGCTGGCGATCAACTTATCTACTTCTGCTCGTTTTACCGCCCGCCCCGTCAGACCGCCGATGACGTCACGGCCGATCTGGAAGACCTGCAGGAGCAGCTGGAGACGGTCACCGCCCGACACAGAGGACTAGTAATCATCGCTGGCGACGTCAACATCGACATGGAAGCCAACACCACCGCTAAACAGAGGTTCTGCCAGCTGCTCGATGCCTTCGGCCTGCGGCAGCACATTACTGGGCCCACATTCCGAAGCTCTGGCTCCACCATCGACGTGATCGGAAGTAACGGTGAGCTGCAGTGACAGGGAGTGCTACACTGCAACTACAGCGACCACAACTGGGCGCGTGCCACCTTTAATCTGGCCGGTCTTCGTCCCAAGCCGACCGTGCTGACAGCTCGGAGTTGGCGCAGAGCCAACGCTGACGAGCTGAACCAGCGGCTACAGGAGATCGACTGGAGCCCGGTGTACCACAGCGCCGACCCAGCCGTACAGTGGGAGTACTTCCTGAGTGTGACGCGGCCCGTGCTGGACGAGCTGGCGCCAATCAAACGGACCAGGGTGCGCAACCCTACAGCCCCGCCCGTGACCGAGGCCACCAAACAGCTGATGGCAGAGCGGAGAGCGGCACTTCGCAGCGGCGACCGTGACCACTACCGGCAGCTGAACCGGCGCGTGCAGGCCGCTATACGTGGTGACACCCGGGACGCTATCCAGCGGCACATCCGTGAGCGCGGGCCAGCCTCGCTGTGGAGAGGAGTGCAGCCCGTAGTAGCCTCTAAGAAGGCTGGCAAACCAACGATAACTGCCGAATGTGTTGACGTCGATGCTCTAAATAAGTACTTTGTTGAGATCGGCGTGAACACGTCGCGAACTGTAGATGGGTCCGGACCCGAGCTGCCTGTTCGCTTGCCTCGAGTGTCGACCGGCTCGCTTACACTCGCGCCTGTCACTCCTGCTTATCTGCATTCCGTTGTTGGCAGGATGAACGGTTCGTCGGCCTGTGGTGCAGATGGGCTGTGTGTCCGATTCATTAAGATGTGTATCGACTCGCTGTGTCATGTTCTGTCACACATTGTGAACTCGAGCATCACCTCACATACCGTTCCTGACTCATGGAAACTCACTCTGGTCCATCCCATTCCGAAAGCCTCGAAGTCTGACGACTTTAGTCGCTACAGACCGATCTCGATCCTTACTACCATAATCAAAATCACCGAACGCGTTGTTTCCGAACAACTAGACTCCTACTTCACTACCCATCATCTATTCTCCCCTAACCAGCACGGCTTCAGGACCAACCATTCCACCGACACCGCACTGCTCACCCTTAGCGATCACGTTTTCCATGCCATGGATCAGCGCGAAGTCACTCTGCTCTGCCTATTGGACTGCTCTCGCTGTTTCGATTGTATCCCGCATGGGGCGCTGCTGCGTAAGCTTAGGCTCTACGGAGTTGACACGCGCTGGTTTGAAAGTAACCTGGTTAACCACTATCAGCGCGTTCAGGTCCGGACCACTGGAGTGTCTCGCGGTGGCACACTATCCCAGCCCCCTCTTAATCCTATCGGCACGTACCAGGGTTCCGCTCTCGGACCGATACTGCACAACATATATGCCAATGACTTACCGTTGTATATGGATGACTCCATTGGTATCATCGCCTACGCAGATGACGTCAAGTTGTACGTCTCTGGCCCACCGAGAGACCTCAGTCGGCTCGTCAAAACGATTGAAAGCAGCCTATCTGTTATATCAAACTGGTACGGCAACAACGGTCTCAAAATTAACTCAGCGAAAACTCAGATCATTGCGCTCGGAACCCGCGAAATGACTCGGCGCCTCCCCCGATCAGCATTACCTTCTCCGGCTCCACGATTACCTGCTCCAGCTCCGTTAAAAACTTAGGTGTCTGGTTCGACAGCGACATGAGTTTTGTCACTCACACGGACGACGTAGTGCGGCGGTGTACTGGCTCTCTGTGCGGACTGAGCCACAGCAGGCACAGTCTCCCCCAATCGGTTCTGATAACACTGGTTCAGGGACTGGTATTCTCCGTGTTACGATACTGTCTGTCTGTATATGGGGCGAGTAATGTGACTCAGCGCGGGCGACTTCAGAAGCTGGTTAGGTTCGCTGCCCGAGTAGTCTCCGGTCGTAAGAAGTACGATCATGTCAGCGATGTTATTGACGACCTGGGTTGGCTCACTGCAGACAGCATGTATATGTATCACTACCTGGTACTAGTGAGAAAGATGCTGGTAACCTCTGAGCCACAGCACCTCGCCAGATATTTAGTTACTAGGCAGAGTGTGCATGGAAGGGACACCCGATAAAGTAACAGACTCCTGACGCCCGCCATTCGATCGGAGAGCGGACGGCGGCGCTTCTTGTTCACCGCTGTGTCGGACTTCAACGAGCTGCCGTCTGATCTGCGCTGCCTTAGCTGCCCGGCATTTAAACGCGACCTGAAGGAATACCTATGGGAACGGGAACGCGCCGATTGAGCTCTCTGCATGCTACGATGTGTTGTGTGTATGATCTCGCAGATTGAGTGCTGATATGATGTGAATGTATTGCATGCATGTTTACATATAATCCTGCGTATTTAGGAACAACTTGACACGAGACACAGAATAGCCGTTTTGGTAGCGGATGTGTCTTTTAAAGTGAAATAAATACTGTGTTCATTGTTCTACGCCTGCATTACTCCGTTCATTGTTCCACGCCTGCATTACTCCGTTCATTGTTCTACGCCTGCATTATTCCGTTCATTGTTCTACGCCTGCATTACTGCGTTCATTGTTCTACGCCTGCATTACTGCGTTCATTGTTCTACGCCTGCATTACTGTGTTCATTGTTCTACGCCTGCATTACTGTGTGCATTGTTCTACGCCTGCATTACTCCGTTCATTGTTCTACGCCTGCATCACTCCGTTCATTGTTCTACGCCTGCATTACTGCGTTCATTGTTCTACGCCTGCATTACTGCGTTCATTGTTCTACGCCTACATTACTCCGTTCATTGTTCTACGCCTGCATTACTCCGTTCATTGTTCTACGCCTGCATTACTACGTTCAGTGTTCTACGCCTGCATTACTGTGTTCATTGTTCTACGCCTGCATTACTGTGTGGCATTGTTCTACGCCTGCATTACTCCGTTCATTGTTCTACGCCTGCATTACTCCGTTCATGGTTCTACGCCTGCATTACTACGTTCATTGTTCTACGCCTGCATTACTCCGTTCATTGTTCTACGCCTGCATTACTGCGTTCATTGTTCTACGCCTGCATTACTGCGTTCATTGTTCTACGCCTGCATTACTGCGTTCATTGTTTTACGCCTGCATTACTCCGTGCATTGTTCTACGCCTGCATTACTGTGTGCATTGTTCTACGCCTGCATTACTGCGTTCATTGTTATACGCCTGCATTACTGTGTTCATTGTTCTACGCCTGCATTACTGTGTGCATTGTTCTACGCCTGCATTACTGTGTTCATTGTTCTACGCCTGCATTACTGTGTGCATTGTTCTACGCCTGCATTACTCCGTTCATTGTTCTACGCCTGCATTACACCGTTCATTGTTCTACGCCTGCATTACTCCGTTCATTGTTCTACGCCTGCATTACTGCGTTCATTGTTCTACGCCTGCAATACTGCGTTCATTGTTCTACGCCTGCATTACTCCGTTCATTGTTCTACGCCTGCATTACTTTGTTCATTGTTCTACGCCTGCATTACTGTGTTCATTGTTCTACGCCTGCATTACTCCGTTCATTGTTCTACGCCTGCATTACTGTGTGCATTGTTCTACGCCTGCATTACTCCGTTCATTGTTCTACGCCTGCATTACTGTGTTCATTGTTCTACGCCTGCATTACTCCGTTCATTGTTCTACGCCTGCATTACTCCGTTCATTGTTCTACGCCTGCATTACTGTGTGCATTGTTCTACGCCTGAATTACTCCGTTCATTGTTCTACGCCTGCATTACTGCGTTCATTGATCTACGCCTGCATTACTCCGTTCATTGTTCTACGCCTGCATTACTGTGTGCATTGTTCTACGCCTGCATTACTCCGTTCATTGTTCTACGCCTGCATTACTGTGTTCATTGTTCTACGCCTGCATTACTGCGTTCATTGTTCTACGCCTGCATTACTCCGTTCATTGTTCTACGCCTGCATTACTCCGTTCATTGTTCCACGCCTGCATTACTCCGTTCATTGTTCTACGCCTGCATTACTGCGTTCATTGTTCTACGCCTGCATTACTGTGTTCATTGTTCTACGCCTGCATTACTGCGTTCATTGTTCTACGCCTGCATTACTGTGTTCATTGTTCTACGCCTGCATTACTGTGTTCATTGTTCTACGCCTGCATTACTGTGTGCATTGTTCTACGCCTGCATTACTGTGTTCATTGTTCTACGCCTGCATTACTCCGTTCATTGTTCTACGCCTGCATTACTGTGTTCATTGTTCTACGCCTGCATTACTGTGTTCATTGTTCTACGCCTGCATTACTGCGTTCATTGTTCTACGCCTGCATTACTCCGTTCATTGTTCTACGCCTGCATTACTCCGTTCATTGTTCTACGCCTGCATTACTGTGTTCATTGTTCTACGCCTGCATTACTGTGTTCATTGTTCTACGCCTGCATTACTGTGTTCATTGTTCTTCGCCTGCATTACTGTGTGCATTGTTCTACGCCTGCATTACTCCGTTCATTGTTCCACGCCTGCATTACTCCGTTCATTGTTCTACGCCTGCATTACTCCGTTCATTGTTCTACGCCTGCATTACTACGTTCATTGTTCTACGCCTGCATTAATCCGTTCATTGTTCTACGCCTGCATTACTGTGTTCATTGTTCTACGCCTGCATTACTCCATTCATTGTTCTACGCCTGCATTACTGTGTTCATTGTTCTACGCCTGCATTACTCCGTTCATTGTTCTACGCCTGCATTACTCCGTTCATTGTTCTACGCCTGTATTACTCCGTTCATTGTTCTACGCCTGCATTACTGTGTGCATTGTTCTACGCCTGCATTACTCCGTTCATTGTTCTACGCCTGCATTACTGCGTTCATTGATCTACGCCTGCATTACTCCGTTCATTGTTCTACGCCTGCATTACTCCGTTCATTGTTCTACGCCTGCATTACTGTGTTCATTGTTCTACGCCTGCATTACTCCATTCATTGTTCTACGCCTGCATTACTCCGTTCATTGTTCTACGCCTGCATTACTCCGTTCATTGTTCTACGCCCGCATTACTGTGTTCATTGTTCTACGCCTGCATTACTGCGTTCATTGTTCTACGCCTGCATTACTCCGTTCATTGTTCTACGCCTGCATTACTCCGTTCATTGTTCTACGCTTGCATTACTGTGTGCATTGTTCTACGCCTGCATTACTGTGTTCATTGTTCTACGCCTGCATTACTCCGTTCATTGTTCTACGCCTGCATTACTGTGTTCATTGTTCTACGCCTGCATTACTGTGTTCATTGTTCTACGCCTGCATTACTGCGTTCATTGTTCTACGCCTGCATTACTCCGTTCATTGTTCTACGCCTGCATTACTCCGTTCATTGTTCTACGCCTGCATTACTGTGTTCATTGTTCTACGCCTGCATTACTGTGTTCATTGTTCTACGCCTGCATTACTGTGTTCATTGTTCTACGCCTGCATTACTGTGTGCATTGTTCTACGCCTGCATTACTCCGTTCATTGTTCTACGCCTGCATTACTCCGTTCATTGTTCTACGCCTGCATTACTGTGTTCATTGTTCTACGCCTGCATTACTCCATTCATTGTTCTACGCCTGCATTACTGTGTTCATTGTTCTACGCCTGCATTACTCCGTTCATTGTTCTACGCCTGCATTACTCCGTTCATTGTTCTACGCCTGCATTACTGTGTTCATTGTTCTACGCCTGCATTACTGCGTTCATTGTTCTACGCCTGCATTACTGCGTTCATTGTTCTACGCCTGCATTACTCCGTTCATTGTTCTACGCTTGCATTACTCCGTTCATTGTTCTACGCCTGCATTACTCCGTTCATTGTTTTACGCCTGCATTACTGTGTTCATTGTTCTACGCCTGCATTACTGTGTGCATTGTTCTACGCCTGCATTACTGCGTTCATTGTTCTACGCCTGCATTACTGCGTTCATTGTTCTACGCCTGCAATACTCCATTCATTGTTCTACGCCTGCATTACTCCGTTCATTGTTCTACGCCTGCATTACTGTGTTCATTGTTCTACGCCTGCATTACTGTGTTCATTGTTCTACGCCTGCATTACTGTGTTCATTGTTCTACGCCTGCATTACTGTGTGCATTGTTCTACGCCTGCATTACTCCGTTCATTGTTCTACGCCTGCATTACTGTGTTCATTGTTCTACGCTTGCATTACTCCGTTCATTGTTCTACGCCTGCATTACTGTGTTCATTGTTCTACGCCTGCATTACTGTGTGCATTGTTCTACGCCTGCATTACTCCGTTCATTGTTCTACGCCTGCATTACTGTGTGCATTGTTCTACGCCTGCATTACTGTGTGCATTGTTCTACGCCTGCATTACTACGTTCATTGTTCTACGCCTGCATTACTGCGTTCATTGTTCTACGCCTGCATTACTGCGTTCATTGTTCTACGCCTGCATTACTCCGTTCATTGTTCTACGCCTGCATTACTTTGTTCATTGTTCTACGCCTGCATTACGGTATTCATTGTTCTACACCTGCATTACAGCGTTCATTGTTCTACGCCTGCATTACTCCGTTCATTGTTCTACGCCTGCATTACTCCGTTCATTGTTCTACGCCTGCATTACTGTGTGCATTGTTCTATGCCTGCATTACTCCGTTCATTTTTCTACGCCTGCATTACTCCGTTCATTGTTCTACGCCTGCATTACTGTGTGCATTGTTCTACGCCTGCATCACTCCGTACATTGTTCTACGCTTCCATTACTGTGTGCATTGTTCTACGCCTGCATTACTCCGTTCATTGTTCTACGCCTGCATTACTGTGTTCATTGTTCTACGCCTGCATTACTGCGTTCATTGTTCTACGCCTGCATTACTACGTTCATTGTTCTACGCCTGCATTACTCCGTTCATTGTTCTACACCTGCATTACTCCGTTCATTGTTCTACGCCTGCATTACTACGTTCATTGTTCTACGCCTGCATTACTACGTTCATTGTTCTACGCCTGCATTACTCCGTTCATTGTTCTACGCCTGCATTACTGTGTTCATTGTTCTACGCCTGCATTACTCCGTTCATTGTTCTACGCCTGCACCACTACGTTCATTGTTCTACGCCTGCATTACTGCGTTCATTGTTCTACGCCTGCATTACTCCGTTCATTGTTCTACGCCTGCATTACTATGTTCATTATTCTACGCCTGCATTACTCCGTTCATTGTTCTACGCCTGCATTACTGTGTTCATTGTTCTACGCCTGCATTACTGCGTTCATTGTTCTACGCCTGCATTACTGTGTTCATTGTTCTACGCCTGCATTACTCCGTTCATTGTTCTACGCCTGCATTACTACGTTCATTGTTCTACGCCTGCATTACTGCGTGCATTGTTCTACGCCTGCATTACTCCGTTCATTGTTCTACGCCTGCATTACTCCGTTCATTGTTCTACGCCTGCATTACTGTGTTCATTGTTCTACGCCTGCATTACTGTGTTCATTGTTCTACGCCTGCATTACTGTGTTCATTTTTCTACGCCTGCATTACTGTGTGCATTGTTCTACGCCTGCATTACTCCGTTCATTGTTCTACGCCTGCATTACTCCGTTCATTGTTCTACGCCTGCATTACTCCGTTCATTGTTCTACGCCTGCATTACTCCGTTCATTGTTCTACGCCTGCATTACTCCGTTCATTGTTCTACGCCTGCATTACTACGTTAATTGTTCTACGCCTGCATTACTACGTTCATTGTTCTACGCCTGCATTACTCCGTTCATTGTTCTACGCCTGCATTACTGTGTTCATTGTTCTACGCCTGCATTACTCCGTTCATTGTTCTACGCCTGCACTACAACGTTCATTGTTCTACGCCTGCATTACTGCGTTCATTGTTCTACGCCTGCATTACTCCGTTCATTGTTCTACGCCTGCATTACTACGTTCATTGTTCTACGCCTGCATTACTCCGTTCATTGTTCTACGCCTGCATTACTGTGTTCATTGTTCTACGCCTGCATTACTGCGTTCATTGTTCTACGCCTGCATTACTGTGTTCATTGTTCTACGCCTGCATTACTCCGTTCATTGTTCTACGCCTGCATTACTACGTTCATTGTTCTACGCCTGCATTACTCCGTTCATTGTTCTACGCCTGCATCACTCCGTTCATTGTTCTATGCCTGCATTACTCCGTTCATTGTTCTACGCCTGCATTACTCCGTTCATTGTTCTACGCCTGCATTACTCCGTTCATTGTTCTACGCCTGCATTACTGCGTTCATTATTCTACTCCTGCATTACTCCGTTCATTGTTATACGCCTGCATTACTGTGTTCATTGTTCTACGCCTGCATTACTGCGTTCATTGTTCTACGCCTGCATTACTGTGTGCATTGTTCTACGCCTGCATTACTCCGTTCATTGTTCTACGCCTGCATCACTCCGTTCATTGTTCTACGCCTGCATTACTCAGTTCATTGTTCTACGCCTGCATTACTCCGTTCATTGTTCTACGCCTGCATTACTCCGTTCATTGTTCTACGCCTGCATTACTGCGTTCATTGTTCTACGCCTGCATTATTACGTTCATTGTTCTACGCCTGCATTACAGCATTCATTGTTCTACGCCTGCATTACTCCGTTCATTGTTCATTCAATCGCCTGTATTACTGCGTTCATTGTTCTCCTAAACACGAATAATCCACGGCAACTGTGTTGCATAAAGACTGATAACGATATGCAACACTTTGTAGTAACATAACATGACCTGTGGATTTACTCAAACACTTATAACCATACAGAAATTCACGCCGTACTTACTCAATTGCAAACAAATAACACAGCAGGGGACGCCAAGACTTAAACAAAGGAAA
The DNA here is from genome assembly GCA_036785665.1 of Chirona hameri. NCBI lineage: Eukaryota > Metazoa > Arthropoda > Thecostraca > Balanomorpha > Balanidae > Chirona > Chirona hameri. The sequence goes on from JAXIVJ010001017.1 coordinate 140,592, forward strand.
AGGAACTACCTCCATCTTTCATCCGCACTTTCCCTCACCCCATCTATATAGAACCAGTTTCACCAATGGCCTCCACCCGCACAGCACCAGGTCTAGCCTGACTATTCTCACTGCACCATTCCATCCCTCACATCTACTCACATCTACTCACACAGTATACCGGCTTTCGCCTGCCGCTTCTATCGATCGTTATTTCATCAGGCAGCACTCTCAGAGCGGCGGTCCGTTACCGCTCGTTCTAATCCGCCGTCATCCTCTCGACGCCGCCATCGCCAACATCCCAGCGCCGCGTCGTCATTCCTGCCGAGGCTAATTTCAGCAGTGTGGTGTCATCAGCTGCCGAATGATCAGTGGCGGCCTGAACGGGTCGTTCGGAAACACCACTGCGACCGCCGGCCGGCGCGAAAACTACTCCTTTGTCAGGAATTAGTTCCGGTGGCTCCGGAACGATAGCGACCTGCTTGGCGATTTCGCCGTGAAAGGAAGTTATAAGATTAGCAGTGGTAACACAGACCAGGGCGACCGGCCCCAGGATACCCAGACCAGGGCGACCGGCCCCAGGATACTTGGACCAGGACGACCGGCTCCAGGATACCCAGATCAGGGCGATCGGCCCCAGGATAGCCAGACCAGGGCGACCGGCCCCAGGATAGCCAGACCAGGGCTACCGGCCCCAGGATACTTAGACCAGGGCGACCGGCCCCAGGTACCCAGACCTGGGCGACCGGCCCCAGGATACTTAGACCAGGACGACCGGCCCCAGGTGCCCAGACCAGGGCGACCGGCCCCAGGCACCCAGACCAGGGCGACCGGCAACAGGATACCCAGACCAGGGCGACCGGCCCCAGGATACCCAGAACAGGGCGACCGGCCCCAGGATACTTAGACCAGGGCGATCGGCCCCAGGATACACTGACACACAGCATACGGCGTCCGGCAGCAGTCGCCTGCGCATCATGTCTCGTGGATGGTGATTGCCCGTGAGCTAAGTTTGCTATGGGCTGGGCTGACCCTATGGGCCATGGGCTGAGCCTGGGCTGGGCGTGGGCCGGGCCTCAACTTTAACCCGGCAGTCACTGGGGTATATTGTATATTCTGTAACACGACTCATTTGGGGGGGGTTAGCCCCCCCCCCTGGCATCTTCAGAACCAATGATCGCAGTGGGACGCGCAAGGCGGCATTCGAAGGCGCTCAATGAGATAAACCTAACGCACACTTAACAAATTCAAATTAATGTCACATGTCAGGTCACGGTCAAGTCAAACGTCAAAATCGAAGTATTTGAGTGTATGGACAATACTTGCCATCCATGGCCTTCCATTGCGCCTATGATCACCCAAAGTGTTGTCAAAGGTATGATACATATCCCACACGAGCTAAAGTGAGATTGTTGCAAAAGATCAAGGTCAAGGTCAGGTGACAAAAGGTCACTACACACAAAATATCTACGAAAGTCATGCAGCACATGTTTTATGGATGCTTTTACGCGTATAATTTGATAGTAATAGTCATTTTACCACCTGACTTAATTTACGTGAAGTTAGTGTCAAGTTCAGGTCAAGTTCAGGTCACTGAAGGTCAAAATTTTTATTCGAGAAATCGAAATTAAAAAAGCATGTTTCTATATCAGTTTTATCTACAGAATACAGTGCTGGCATTTATTTGTCTGTATCTGGTCAATAAAAGCAAAAAAACGCAATTGCCAAATATGACGTCATGATTTACCCATACTTTATATGCCATGTCAGTCAAAAAAGATGATCATTTTGAAATTTGGTATGATAGTTGCCCATATGTCGTTATCTGACATATATTCCGGTTTGTATAATATCTTTGCAAAAATGTGATTTTATGGGCATTAAAAAAAAATGATTTTTTTGGTGTCAAAAACCAAAATTTTCGAAATTTCGAGATAGCTGGTTTGTATGTAGCCCGTGCAATTGTCTACCTGTTAGGAATTTTAATTGCATTTTTCTTCAAATGTGGCATTTGTACGGCTTGTCAAAGCTTAGCTAATTTTTGTGTCAAAATCGTGTTTAGTGACGTCACTAAATTCACTATATCTCGAGATAAAAAAATTGACGAAATTGCTTTATTTTTGCACAAAATGTGTACAAATGATGCCCGGAAAGGTAATGAAAGTTTGGCGTCGATATCTGCATTAGTTGTTGAGATATTTATAATATTCCCAAGGGTGGCTAAAAAAAGGCCTCCCAGTGACTCGCGGGTTAAGGAAATCACTGGGCTCTGGATGGGCCTGGGCCTGACAATTTTGAAGTAATGTGCGCGTTGCACAAGCTCAGGTCAGAGCTTACAAATATTTTAGCCAGCAGTTCACTCACACAGCAACACACTGTTGCTGTGGCTGTGGCTTTTTGTTTTTTGGTTATCATAGTTGGTTCAATGTTTCACATTTATAGTATACAAGTAAATATGTTAGGATAATGATTGCAAATTTTGTGAAAATAATGATATGCTTAATCTGAACGGGCCGGACTGGGCCTGGGCCTCAATATTATTAATTTGACTGGGCCTGGTTCGGGCCTGGGCTTGGTGTTCATGGGCCTGGGCCGGGCTGGGCTGGGGTTTGGTGGGCCCGTGGTGAACACTGCCCGTGAGACAGAGGCAAGGTGGATAATGGATATGTAAGTTTAACTTATCTCCTCGGCAGTTGTTTGTGTATCTTTGTTAGGTTGTTTGGGATGTTTGGCTGTTCTGAATATTGGGCTGTTTGGGATGTTTGGCTGTTCTGAATATTGGGCTGTTTGGGATGTTGGATTGTTTGGGATGTTGGATTGTTGGGATGTTGGATTGTTTAGGATGTTGGATTGTTTAGGATTTTTGATTGTTTAGGGTGTTGGATTGTTTGGGATGTTGGATTGTTTGGGATGCTGGATTGTTTAGGATGCTGGATTGTTTAGGATGTTGGATTATTTAGGATGCTGGATTGTTTAGGATGTTGGATTGTTTGGGATGTTGGATTGTTTGGGATGTTGGATTGTTTAGGATGCTGGATTGCTTAGGATGTTAGATTGTTTGGGATGTTGGATTGTTTGGGATGTTGGATTGTTTGGGATGTTGGATTGTTTGGGATGTTGGATTGTTTGGGATGTTGGATTGTTTGGGATGTTGGATTGTTTGGGATGTTGGATTGTTTGGAATGTTGGATTGTTTGGGATGTTGGATTGTTTGGGATGTCGGATTGTTTGGGATGTTGGATTGTTTGGGATGTTGGATTGTTTGGGATGTTGGATTGTTTGGGATGTTGGATTGTTTGGGATGTTGGATTGTTGGGATGTTGCATGTAAATCGTCTCTCGGAGTCGCCTTATATGCTCTATTTGAGACTAAATGGACACCAGAGCATGGCCGGCCAGTCCATGTGCAAAGGCTAAGGAAAGCAGTTGGGACTTGGGATGCATAATCAAAACATGCATAATATCATCCAACTATCATCAAAATATTATTTTCACTGATAACTCAGGATCCATATTTACATTTACTGAAAGATGCTGAAACGGTTGCATTGCATTGGATAATTCACATTTCACACCATCGCTTTAACTTTCAAAATTTCCGGTATTTTTAATTCTGGCGTCAGGGAGATAAAGCTTTTGTATAACAGCACCACGCTTCATGATCTTGGGCAATATTGTTAAGCTGGGGCTTTGGATGATTTAAAAAGCAATTTCGAATTGTAAATCAGCTCAGAGTGGTCGTCGGACCAGACAGAGCTATTCTAAGGCTTTGTTGGCAGCAAAGCAGCTTCTCTTTATCGATTCCGAGAGAGAGGTTTCCAGAAACACGTCTGCCCTGTTCTCGCCAGCTGCGTTAAATCGTTCCTCTGTCTACCAAGAGCTTTCATCTGATGCTCGCAAGTCAGCTGATGCCATTTTGAAACCCCGGTTCCCCGTTATTTCTCCACTAGCACATCAGCCGATTGAACTAAATCAGGACCGAAGCTCTAATGGGTGTGGCCTGAGGCGTACAACGAAGAGGCGTCGCCACTCCTACCGCCCGCTGGTCGCAACTCACGGGCGCGCAGCCGGCGAGAAGAAAATCCAAAACAACTACCGACGTTACTGACGGTAACGAAATCAACACGAGATGGGATAAAACTTACTATTTGACCAGCCCTCGTTGTTTGTCCGCACTAAATGCACCTGTCTTATATAACGTTGGGCAGCGACATTGTTTGCAAGTACCGAGTATAAGACTGAGGACGATTAAAGAAACAACATGTAGCCGATAAACAAAAGGAGCACTAGAAACGAAGGAATATTAACACTTACACTACCGCCCATCACGAAAAAGATACGAATAAACACGATTAAAAGAATAATGGAAAACATATTGCAAGATGGGACGAGCTGCACAGCGACACCTATCAACGATAGTTAGCGCTGTAAATATGTCTCTCCGTTTTTTTCGCTCCGAATTCCGACGCTTCAGATGCAAAATAAACCAGGAGCGTGAATACCTTAGTAGAGCGAGCAATACATTTTTAATAAGTCGGCATTGGTCGGCATTACCCTTTTCTCCCGAAAAAAAAATAAACGGTTGAAGAGGTCAACGGGTCAACGGGTGAAGTAAAATCCTGAAAAATGTAAATGTGGGAGCGGATCAAAATATCTCCCAAAAAGTGTCAATGGATTAACAGATTAACCGTTCAGCATGTGAACGTGTAAACGATCCTCTAGTATATTCATACCACACACTATTATAACTTTCATGCTAGTATGAATCTTAAGCACGCGCACTGCCGAGGGGGAGGGATTTTTGCCCTATCCCTCTCCGTTTTTTCATGAATAGCAAAAAAACGGCGATTGGCAGCGCCGCTAAATTTGGCACAGCTGTTTGGGGATCAATTACCCACAAGCAGACTTGTCAACGATTCAATGTGAATCGCCTACTTTTGATTTAATCATTCTTATTTCGCTTATTTCAAATGAATCGTTCATGAATCGATTCACCTCATGCACAAACCTGTTGTGAGTCACTGATTGAATCATTCGTACAGAGAAAATAGGCTGATTGAATCATTCATTGCGCAAAGAATCATTCTGTTTTGGTCGAACAGCATAAACTATCCATAAAAATATGTCAGCGGCCCAGCATTCATCTGTGCCCTGTGGACACACCAGCCACTTAATGGCCAATTATATGAACGATTCAATGTGTCCTGAGCTGTGGCCTGTAATTCATCTCTGCATGAAGAAAGCGAAACCTTGTGTCCTACTCCAGTGGCCACAAAGCCACTGTTCAATCAGCCCTAACCTAACTAGCTACCTTGGTACTGGTAGGGTTAAGGGTTTCTGGCGCAATACTACCTAAGTACTTAGATAAGGTACCTAACTCATACTTTGGTTCATAAACCACACAGTACACGCACACATTTTTTACACGAAAAATCCTCAAAACGTACCCACGTTTTCCTAAATCCTAGGGGCTATACCATATCCACAACTAAATCACAAACAAACATCGGCAATCTTTGGCCCAAATATCACTGTCTCATCTGCGGCGCAATTTATTTTACATCATTCTTTATAAAAATAATAATGCAAAATTTAAATAAATGTCTATTCGCTTAAAAAGCGAAACGTTAAGTATTAATGTTTTGTAACCTGAAATTTGCTATTATAATAAATATTATAAATATAATTGTATAATCTCACCACTGTCCTATGTCAGCATATTATAGAGTTAAGGGGCTCATCTATGATGGCGTCTTTGTCGTCGCGCCACTTTAGCCCACGGCCCACTAACCCACTGAACTCTATAATTAACTAACCGCCTATTTTTATGATTCGATGACGTCTTTGAAATTTCTACAGTTTTTTTAATAACTGCAAATATTCATGAGAGCTGTCTGGCATAGTTTAAATGTTTTATTTATATTTTTATTTAAATATTAGGTATTTTCAAGCACCAATTCAGTCAGTTATCAAGAAAGGTATGGATAATTTTTAATTAATAAACAATCAAGCAAATCAATGTGATTAGTGATTACTGATGACGTAATTTTATCTGCCCTTTTAATTTACTCTCGGGATGGTAGGATCATATGTAAGGCCTTGATAAAATCACGCCTCTAAACAGTAAACACGCAGTGTTTATTATGGGCTATTCCAAGGTCTTTTTATAAGTTATATCATGTTAATTATATCTCGCCGACTTCTAAGTTATACATACTGATACCCTGTGAGTGGGAATATTCATTGTGGTGTAGGTGGACTCGGGAGTCTGGAATCGGGACTGAAAATAGCTGCCAGGCTATTAAAGTTTATTAGTATTTCTTATTGTTTTGTTTTCTCTCATGGGTAGGTTAGGTACATGCTTCTTACTTAGGTGTTTCAGCCTTTTCAGCACATGCCTAAGATTCATATAATAATGCCCGACTAATAATAGAAGTTTCGCTTTCTATTCTGGACATACTTTTATTCTGGACATTATGTCCATTTCCACAGGGTATCATTCATTCATACAGCACATCAGCAGGGTTACAAGCTACAGCACATAATTAGGTTACCTGTCATTTCCATGTATTGCATAATTTATTTACTGCATCAATGATCGCAATCAGAGCGATGTCAAACGACTGCTGCTGCACAGCTGATTAGCCAACAAATTAGTTTGTGTTAACGTGTTTCACTGATGTTTATCGGCATGTGTGTGTGTGTGTGTGTGTGTGTGTGTGTGTGTGTGTGTGTGTGTGTGTGTGTGTGTGTGTGTGTGTGTGTGTGTGTGTGTGTGTGTGTGTGTGTGTGTGTGTGTGTGTGTGTGTGTGTGTGTGTGTGTGTGTGTGTGTGTGTGTGTGTGTGTGTGTGTGTGTGTGTGTGTGTGTGTGTGTGTGTGTGTGTGTGTGTGTGTGTGTGTGTGTGTGTGTGTGTGTGTGTGTGTGTGTGTGTGTGTGTGTGTGTGTGTGTGTGTGTGTGTGTGTGTGTGTGTGTGTGTGTGTGTGTGTGTGTGTGTGTGTGTGTGTGTGTGTGTGTGTGTGTGTGTGTGTGTGTGTGTGTGTGTGTGTGTGTGTGTGTGTGTGTGTGTGTGTGTGTGTGTGTGTGTGTGTGTGTGTGTGTGTGTGTGTGTGTGTGTGTGTGTGTGTGTGTGTGTGTGTGTGTGTGTGTGTGTGTGTGTGTGTGTGTGTGTGTGTGTGTGTGTGTGTGTGTGTGTGTGTGTGTGTGTGTGTGTGTGTGTGTGTGTGTGTGTGTGTGTGTGTGTGTGTGTGTGTGTGTGTGTGTGTGTGTGTGTGTGTGTGTGTGTGTGTGTGTGTGTGTGTGTGTGTGTGTGTGTGTGTGTGTGTGTGTGTGTGTGTGTGTGTGTGTGTGTGTGTGTGTGTGTGTGTGTGTGTGTGTGTGTGTGTGTGTGTGTGTGTGTGTGTGTGTGTGTGTGTGTGTGTGTGTGTGTGTGTGTGTGTGTGTGTGTGTGTGTGTGTGTGTGTGTGTGTGTGTGTGTGTGTGTGTGTGTGTGTGTGTGTGTGTGTGTGTGTGTGTGTGTGTGTGTGTGTGTGTGTGTGTGTGTGTGTGTGTGTGTGTGTGTGTGTGTGTGTGTGTGTGTGTGTGTGTGTGTGTGTGTGTGTGTGTGTGTGTGTGTGTGTGTGTGTGTGTGTGTGTGTGTGTGTGTGTGTGTGTGTGTGTGTGTGTGTGTGTGTGTGTGTGTGTGTGTGTGTGTGTGTGTGTGTGTGTGTGTGTGTGTGTGTGTGTGTGTGTGTGTGTGTGTGTGTGTGTGTGTGTGTGTGTGTGTGTGTGTGTGTGTGTGTGTGTGTGTGTGTGTGTGTGTGTGTGTGTGTGTGTGTGTGTGTGTGTGTGTGTGTGTGTGTGTGTGTGTGTGTGTGTGTGTGTGTGTGTGTGTGTGTGTGTGTGTGTGTGTGTGTGTGTGTGTGTGTGTGTGTGTGTGTGTGTGTGTGTGTGTGTGTGTGTGTGTGTGTGTGTGTGTGTGTGTGTGTGTGTGTGTGTGTGTGTGTGTGTGTGTGTGTGTGTGTGTGTGTGTGTGTGTGTGTGTGTGTGTGTGTGTGTGTGTGTGTGTGTGTGTGTGTGTGTGTGTGTGTGTGTGTGTGTGTGTGTGTGTGTGTGTGTGTGTGTGTGTGTGTGTGTGTGTGTGTGTGTGTGTGTGTGTGTGTGTGTGTGTGTGTGTGTGTGTGTGTGTGTGTGTGTGTGTGTGTGTGTGTGTGTGTGTGTGTGTGTGTGTGTGTGTGTGTGTGTGTGTGTGTGTGTGTGTGTGTGTGTGTGTGTGTGTGTGTGTGTGTGTGTGTGTGTGTGTGTGTGTGTGTGTGTGTGTGTGTGTGTGTGTGTGTGTGTGTGTGTGTGTGTGTGTGTGTGTGTGTGTGTGTGTGTGTGTGTGTGTGTGTGTGTGTGTGTGTGTGTGTGTGTGTGTGTGTGTGTGTGTGTGTGTGTGTGTGTGTGTGTGTGTGTGTGTGTGTGTGTGTGTGTGTGTGTGTGTGTGTGTGTGTGTGTGTGTGTGTGTGTGTGTGTGTGTGTGTGTGTGTGTGTGTGTGTGTGTGTGTGTGTGTGTGTGTGTGTGTGTGTGTGTGTGTGTGTGTGTGTGTGTGTGTGTGTGTGTGTGTGTGTGTGTGTGTGTGTGTGTGTGTGTGTGTGTGTGTGTGTGTGTGTGTGTGTGTGTGTGTGTGTGTGTGTGTGTGTGTGTGTGTGTGTGTGTGTGTGTGTGTGTGTGTGTGTGTGTGTGTGTGTGTGTGTGTGTGTGTGTGTGTGTGTGTGTGTGTGTGTGTGTGTGTGTGTGTGTGTGTGTGTGTGTGTGTGTGTGTGTGTGTGTGTGTGTGTGTGTGTGTGTGTGTGTGTGTGTGTGTGTGTGTGTGTGTGTGTGGTGTGTGTGTGTGTGTGTGTGTGTGTGTGTGTGTGTGTGTGTGTGTGTGTGTGTGTGTGTGTGTGTGTGTGTGTGTGTGTGTGTGTGTGTGTGTGTGTGTGTGTGTGTGTGTGTGTGTGTGTGTGTGTGTGTGTGTGTGTGTGTGTGTGTGTGTGTGTGTGTGTGTGTGTGTGTGTGTGTGTGTGTGTGTGTGTGTGTGTGTGTGTGTGTGTGTGTGTGTGTGTGTGTGTGTGTGTGTGTGTGTGTGTGTGTGTGTGTGTGTGTGTGTGTGTGTGTGTGTGTGTGTGTGTGTGTGTGTGTGTGTGTGTGTGTGTGTGTGTGTGTGTGTGTGTGTGTGTGTGTGTGTGTGTGTGTGTGTGTGTGTGTGTGTGTGTGTGTGTGTGTGTGTGTGTGTGTGTGTGTGTGTGTGTGTGTGTGTGTGTGTGTGTGTGTGTGTGTGTGTGTGTGTGTGTGTGTGTGTGTGTGTGTGTGTGTGTGTGTGTGTGTGTGTGTGTGTGTGTGTGTGTGTGTGTGTGTGTGTGTGTGTGTGTGTGTGTGTGTGTGTGTGTGTGTGTGTGTGTGTGTATGTGTCTGCATTGTTTTATTTGTATACGTCTCCTCATGAAATTATATAGACCCATGAGGGTGCAAAATAAACTATTATGAATATTATTATTATTTAGTTAATATTAATTAAGTATGCATTGATTCAGCAATTCACATACACATTGCGATTCATTGTGAATTAATCATTCATGAGCCACTCATATTAGCCATGAGTCACTGTGAATCAACTCACCAGCGTTAATGTTGAGTGATTGAATCATGATTGAATCGTTCATCATGGTCCGTGAATCACTGTGAATCGACTCATGACAAATATGAATCATTGACAAGTCTGCCCACAAGGCGTAAAATTGTTTATCTCGGGTCATCTCAGGTCAGGTCACCAGGTCAAGTCAAGTGACTTCACCTAAAAAAGTTTGCGGTCGTGCGTAGAGTTCGCCATGGGCCGGGCTGGCCACACGGGTCATCGGCTGGCCCTACGGGTCATGAGCCGGCCCTACGGGGCCTGGGCTGGGCCTGGGCTGGGCCTGGGCTGGGCCTGGGCTGGGCCTGGGCTGGGCCTGGGCTGGGCCTGGGCTGGGCCTGGGCTGGGCCTGGGCTGGGCCTGGGCTGGGCCTGGGCTGGACCTGGGCTGGGCCTGGGCTGGGCCTGGGCTGGGCCTGGGCTGGGCCTGGGCTGGGCCTGGGCTGGGCCTGGGCTGGGCCTGGGCTGGGCCTGGGCTGGGCCTGGGCTGGGCCTGGGCTGGGCCTGGGCTGGGCCTGGGCTGGGCCTGGGCTGGGCCTGGGCTGGGCCTGGGCTGGGCCTGGGCTGGGCCTGGGCTGGGCCTGGGCTGGGCCTGGGCTGGGCCTGGGCTGGGGCTGGGCTGGGGCTGGGCTGGGGCTGGGCTGGGGCTGGGCTGGGGCTGGGCTGGGGCTGGGCTGGGGCTGGGCTGGGGCTGGGCTGGGGCTGGGCTGGGGCTGGGCTGGGGCTGGGCTGGGGCTGGGCTGGGGCTGGGCTGGGGCTGGGCTGGGGCTGGGCCGGGGCCCAGCCCCAGCCCAGCCCCAGCGCTGAGCCCGGACCAATGATGCAACCCGGACCAATGCTGTTTCCGGACCAATGCTGCAGCCCGGACCAATGATGCAGCCCGGACCAATGCTACAACCCGGACCAATGCTTGCAGCCCGGACCAACTCTGCAGCCCGGACCAATGATGCAGCCCGGACCAATGCTGCAGCCCGGACCAATACTGCAGCCCGGACCAATGATGCAGCCCGGACCAATGCTGTTTCCGGACCAATGCTGCAGCCCGGACAAATGTTGCAGTCCGGACAATGTTGCAGCCCGGACCAATGCTAAGCCCGGACCAACACTGCAGCCCGGACCAATACTGCAGCCCGGACCAATGCTGTTTCCGGACCAATGCTGCAGCCCGGACCAACGCTACAGCCCGGACCAACGCTGAGCCCGGACCAATACTGCAGCCCGGACCAATGATGCAGCCCGGGCCAATGATGCAGCCAGGACCAATGATGCAGCCCGGACCAACGCTGCACCCCGGGCCAATGCTGCAGCCCGGACCAATGCTACAGCCCGGACCAACGCTGCAGCCCGAACCAATACTGCAGCCGGGACCAACGCTGCAGCCCGGGCCAATGTTGCAGCCCGGACCAATGTTGCAGCCCGGACCAATGCTGCAGTCCGGACCAATGCTACAGCCAGGACCAACGCTGCAGCCCGGACCAATGTTGCAGCCCGGACCAATACTGCAGCCCGAACCAATACTGCAGCCCGGACCTATGTTGCAGCCCGGACCAACGCCGATAGCTAGGCCGGGCTGGACAGACGTCCGTTGTCCGGCGTCCGGCGTCCGGCGTCCGTTGTCCGGCGTCCGGCGTCCGGCGCTGGTGCGGAGCAGGTGACTGCGTCGCGGAGCAGGTGAGCAGGTGACTGGCAAGCACATGCCTGGGGCCGGGCCTTCGGGTCGGGGAGGCGCGCCGCGCCCTCCTTCTCGCGAGCGGACACCGCGGAGACCAATGACGTGTCCGCCAGCGACGGCTAGTTCCTCGGGATGGAGCCGGAGGCAGTCCTGGCCCGGTTCGATATCGGAGATAAAATTAAAGGCCCGAGTCGATAAACGGTGGCGTCTCTGTTACAGTCATTCCCTGACGTTTGCTTACTCACTATCCGCTGCAGTCAGGGTCGGCAGAACACGTAGTGGACGCACTCACAACCCAGTTCTTGACCTTTGGCCTGACTCAGCGCATTGAAACAGACGCGGGAACTAATTTCACAAGTCATAAAGTGGCCGAGTTCTGTAAGTGTGATTACTTATAAAAAAGACAAATAAATTGACATCATCGGCTCTTCCATCCGAAATTAGGCGTACATCTCAAATCAACGAGAGCCTCATGTGAATATGTTGCGCTACAGCCGATTGTTGTTTTTGCACAGAAACCAATCTCAACATTAATTAAAACCGAGTTGTTAATATCATCAGGTACGTCATCTAGAGTAAACTTGGTTATTGTAATATAAGTGGTCGGTTGTTAGCGGGTCTGTATATTTCTCGTCATTGAGTCTTGAAATGATTATGCAAATTTTCCTCATTGTTTGCCGAAATTTCTGAGCTAATTCCGTGGCAGTAGTGTTAGCAGCTTCATTCAACGCGTGCTGTTCGTGGACGGACAAGTCAGGCCGGGACAAAATCTCTCAGAAATCGCAGCCAGTCCCTCCTGATTGCTTCTTCTTCTCTGGGGACCAAATCAGCTCAGAGTTCAGCCAAGCATTGCTGCCACGCTGGCTGGACGAAGATCGACAATCGTCAGTCGTCATAACGCACTATGGGCAAGATCCCGGAAAAAGGACTTAATTCATAAACATAAAATTATTTTAGTGGAGTCGGTTCGGTTGGTGTTCGAAGCTAAATTGTCCGCAGAATTCAAATATCACATTTAAATGTACGCGCGACCAGGCATCTCGGCTCTACGAGGGCATAAACATAGGCTTCGTGTAATCTAGCAAATCGCACTCAAAATCCGCGATTTTATTCGGTCTCTTTGGATGCCCCTTGTTCATTAGAATTTCGACGAATTCATCAAATGAGGACATTTTTAGTAAGGGTAGTTATGTAGCCTGGATGAACATCTACAAAGATAAATATATAAGCCTGGTGTTATGGTATGATTAACCCGCGCACTGCAGGGGGGTTGATTTCCCCCCCCCCCCTCTCAGGTTTTTCAAAAATAGCGAAAAACGGCGGCGCGCAGCGCCGCTGGGTTTTGGCACACCTGTTAGGACATCAATTGCGCACACTTTGAAGAAAGAAAAAATAACCTCGGGTCATCTCAGGTCAAGTCACCAGACAGGTCATGTGACCCCACCTCCAAAAACGTTTGCAGTTGTGCCAAAGCCAGAGGTTTTCACCGATCAGTTTGAAACTTACAGGATGTCATGAGGCCATAAGTACTTACTATTCTTTTATCTCGGAATTTTTATATCGGTGACTTAAGGTCAGGTCAATTTCTTAACCTCCCCATAGTGTCAATAGGGAAATATACAAATGCTTCCTATTTCAAGGATATGCATGATATTAGTCTAATTACTTCTGAATCATGCTATTATATGATATTCTTGATGATCCAAGTGTAATTTTTGTTCAGTGACCCCTATTGGGTCATTTGAGGTCATGCGAGGTAACCATCACTTTTTTGTCAATAACTCCCGACATAATAAAGATAGAGAAGTAAAACAGACATCAGCGTGTTTTTCTCGTCGAGATACGTCTTCCCATATGCAACATGCCCTACTTGGGTCACCACTTGACCTTGACCTGAGGTCAAATTTTTAAGTTGACTTAACAAGGTCACCATGTATATCATTCAAAGTGCCTTGGCAAGATAAACACAATGGCGTAAACTGTTTTCCGTTATCTTTATTAAGTAAAAAGTTAATAGCAAGAAAACGATTTAGCAAAAAAACGGATTTCTTTTTCTTTTTGACCTCTGGAGCCTCAAATATTAATCTGAGATCAAATCTGAGGACACTTAAGCGATTGAAATTTTACTGGCTGGCGTTTGCTTTTTTCCGTTTGTGTCTAACGAGCATCGTTTCTGAGATATGTGGGAATTTCTGGAGCGATGTCCTTAAACAGGAAAAAAACTGGAAAAACTGACCTTTGATGACCTCTGGTGACCTCAATTTTGACCTGACCTAAAATAACACCGAAATACTTTCGATAGAACATGTTTCAAGCTATCAAATAACTTTTTCCGATTCTCGCTATATAGCGTAGTTTTTGAGATCTCATGGGGGGGCGGAAATCAACCCCCACCCCTGCAGTTGGTGTTACTGCAGCGGCGCAAAGCCCCTGCAGTGCGCGGGTTAATGGAATCGGGACAAGTATTCTGCACAACAAATGTTGCAGAGGGAAGCCAACTTTGTGGAAGCAATTTAAAAAAGGTTACGAAATATCACGGACTTCTTTAGTTGGCGATATCCGCAAGGTTTCTTTTCAATATCCTATATTAGACCAGGGCGATCGCCCTGGTCTGGCGCAGGCAGGTCTGTGTTGTAATTGTGGTTAATGGCAGCTATATACATTTCCTCTTATTAAACAAACTAGTATCGCAAGGAGCATCTAATTCACTAAAGTTGTAGCGTACGTATGTGTATGTGTGTATCTATGTATGTGTCCTCATTTTTTTAGCCACACGCACAGGACAGACGGCAGCACCGATGACGGTGAAATTTGCACACACGACAGTTTCAAGTTATGTGACGATCCACGGCAAAAAAAATCAAGTCGCTCCGCAGGCGTGGTAAAGTGGTCTGTATTTATGGATAAGGTCGTCGCTCCGCAGGCGTGGTAAAGTGGTCTGTATTTATGGATAAGGTCGGTGACAAAATGTTCCTTCTCATGAAGTACTCGGAGGTTAAATGCCAGTATAAATCATTACTATGTCATTCCTGGGAAAATTTACTAAGCGATCATGCTCTTAGAAATACCGATCGTCAAACCACTTCAGATATATTATAAGCTTAATCATCATATTCATCACGTCAGTATGTATGTACATTTACTTTTTTAAATTAGCAGTTGCGTTTCAGCTCTTGATTGCCAATAATTTGGTTTCACCCATATTTCCGACGAAAAAATATATACCAGTTATCTAGTCGACAGTTGATTTTTTACCCCGGTCACGGCCCCGGGGTTTTCCCTTGTGCATTTGTAATGGAGTGAGTCTACTGTCAGGACAGTGGATTTCACTGTTTTACCAGCGGGACTTGAAGAGTTCTACTATAAATAGTAGAAATTCCAGTTCATTCAGCGTGACTATCCAGAAGTATTTTTTGCGAAATTGCGTCGTTTATGGCGCAATCATGACAATTGATTCTCGTTCTATCGCACTGGCACTATTGTAATGAAACTTTGAGTTTTTCATGTTGTTCGTTCATGTCGATACGGAGTATGATTCACGGTGCACCGTATAGACGGATATTATAGTGTTTAATCATTTGACAAACATGTCCATATTGTAAAATAATAAGTGAAAATTTAGTTAAAGGGGTTGAAATGTTCCGTGTGATTAAAAGTATATTAAATTGTCTTCATCTGTATATTTTTTGCCGCATCTTCCTCATCTATTTAGGCATAAGTTTTAATTTGGATAAATTGCTTAGTCGAACATTGCAAATCGTGTAAAATTGCTGTAAATGTTCAAAATGGTTGTGAAATCACTAGTTTGACTGTATTTTGACCAACTTGTGAAATTGTTGGTAATCGTTGAATAAGGTCCTGTCAGTGTGCCGTGCTATGCACAGTATGCACATCACAGGTGCTGGTCAGCGGCCGAAAGTAAGCTCTGGACTTAACAGTTGCTCGACTTGAGGACGAGGTCACTCTGGATGCTCTGAGTGACTGGTTGGCAGCCAGTGGTCTGAAGGGCAATGCTGGAAAGACGCAGCTTATGGCATTTGGTAGACGCCAGAACCTGCGTGACCTGCCCGACATCAGCGTTAAATTCAGAGATGCAGCTTTGAAACTATGCCAAAAGGTGAAGAACCTAGGCGTGATCTTTGATCCATGCCTCACTTGGGACGACCATGTGACGGCCCTCACCAGAAAGTGTTTTGGTACACTAATTGGACTGAGCCATGCGCGTCACCAACTACCAGCCGACACCATCGTGACAATTGTGAACGCCCTGGTGCTCTCGCATATCCGCTACTGTTCGCCAGTTTACGGAAACTGCACACAAAAAAATATTGTCTGCATTCAAAAAGTAATTAACTTTGCTGCTCGAGTAATTTCTGGCCGTCGCAAATATGACCATGTGGCGGATGTGCGCGATGCGCTGGGATGGCTGTCGGCCACTGATCTGTCATCCCATGATACGCTGGTGCTTCTGCACAAGGTAGTTTGTACGGAGAAGCCTACCGCCATTGCCAGGATGTTTCATCGCAACGAGGAAATGGGAGAGCGCACAACTAGGCAGAACAGCAACCTAAGCTTACCCAGCATTCGCACAGAAGCAGGGAAGCGAAGGTTTTGCTATCGTGTAGCCATGCAGTACAACAGACTGCCCATCGAACTCCAAGGCATGACGACCAGCCATTTTAAGTCGCTAAAACACCACCTCATGCAGCGATGAAGTGCACCTGCATTGCACCGGACGGTGACTTGTGTGTTGTATGTGTTTTGTGTGTGTGTGTGTGTGTGTGTGTGTGTGTGTGTGTGTGTGTGTGTGTGTGTGTGTGTGTGTGTGTGTGTGTGTGTGTGTGTGTGTGTGTGTGTGTGTGTGTGTGTGTGTGTGTGTGTGTGTGTGTGTGTGTGTGTGTGTGTGTGTGTGTGTGTGTGTGTGTGTGTGTGTGTGTGTGTGTGTGTGTGTGTGTGTGTGTGTGTGTGTGTGTGTGTGTGTGTGTGTGTGTGTGTGTGTGTGTGTGTGTGTGTGTGTGTGTGTGTGTGTATGTATGTACGCCCGTGTTTTCTACTATTTGTCCTATACACTGACGCGGGAGCTAAATAGCTACAGTCGTTTTTGGATGCTCTCAATATGTACAATACATAAATAAATAAATAAAAAAGTATGGCAGCATATGGTAACATCAGAAAAGCAGCGGCATTGTGCACCACAGCGGAATTTCCATATTTCTTCTGACGATGCCGTTAAACTAAACTTAACCTAGCCTAATCTAATATTAATAATAATAACAGCTTTGTCAGAACACATTTTGGCATTGTGCCCCACAACACAATTTACATAACATATTTCTACCGACAAAGCCGTTAAACTAAACTTAACCTAACAAAACCTAACCTAACTCATTAATAATAATGGCTTCGTCAGAATAAATATTGAAATTTCACTGTGTTGCACAATGCTGCTGCCTTTCTGATGCTACCATATGACGCTGTGACATCATACCATGCTGCCATAATGTGCATAACAGAAAAGTAGTCAGCTGACGGTAATAATACGATGGACTGAAAAGTGGGTTGTCTTTGACTGTCTACAAGATGGTTTGTGGGGGTCTGAGGTAGGTTCCGCAGCGCAGCGGCCAGCGAGCGAATGCGAACGGAGCGTTCTGAAATTCGTCAACTTTTTTGGGAGATAATGACGTTTTAGTGAAGTCATGTCTTATCATTTTTGGTGAAAAATCGTAGAAAATAGCGTGTTTATGTAACTCGCAAATAAAAGGCGCCAAAAGAAAGGAAATAACATTGTCTTTAAAATGGCTTTCTCGGATTTTCAAAATTTTGGGTTTTTGACCCTCAAAAATAAAAATAACTGATTTTTTGGAAGAATTTCCACAAAAGTTTGTTTTTGAAGATTTTTATAAAAAAAAACAGGAGATAAATTAGAGAACCGAGTATGAACGATTCTGAAACCAAATTTCAAAGCAATATCTTTATTTTTGACTGACTTACACCTCTCGAAGTATAAGTAACTCATGACGTCATTTTTTTCATTTGCGTTTTTTTGGCTTTAATTGGCCAGATACAGACAAATAAATGCCACCACTGTATTTCTAAGACAAAACTAGTCTAGGAACATGCAATGTTTATTTAGATTAATCAATTTCAAATATCGTCCTTATTGTGACCTGACCTTGACCTGAGGGCCATTATATGGGGTCAGGCCGTAAAAATGGCTGCTTCTATCGAATTATACGTGTAAAATAACCCATACAACATGTGTCGCATGGCTTTCGTAGACCTGTGACCTTTTGTGACCTGACCTTGACCTTGACCTTTGCTTACAGTTTCACTTTTACTTATGCAGGAGATGCATTATACATTTGGAAGCACTTTGTGAGATAATAGTTGCAATATAAGGCTTTGGATGGAAAGTATAGCCCAAAAACCCAAATACTTAAATTTTGACACTTGACCTGACCGTGACCTGACATGTGAACTTATTTAAACAAAAAAATCGGGTATGCGTTATATTTTTCTCACTAAGAGCTTTCGATCGCTGCCTTGCGCGTCTCGCTGCGGTTATTGGTTCGGAAGATACGAGGGGGGTAAAATTGACCCCCAGCACCGGGCGTTCGGATGGAGACCCCAGCGCCGCGCGGGTTACGTGGGTCCCTACAGCAGTAATTGCTGTAAAGGTTAGGTCAGGTTTGATTATGTATCATTTTTGGTGGCGTCATAGCTTTGGTATTACTGGTACACGTTTAAGTTTGTTTGAACAATACTCTTTTATTTTATCAATGAAGTTTAACCCTTGTTTGAGACTTGGCCTAATTAATACAAAAATGATGCAAATGACTTTAGTCTCAAAATTAAGAAAATAGTCGAAAGAAGTGTCACTATATTTCGTCACAAACCTTCATCAGGTGACTGGTGCATCAGTGATGTCACCTGATCAAGGTTTGTGCCGAAACATAGTGAACCTTTTTTTCTACTACTTTCTATATATTCTCTATATTTCTATATATGTATAGTTATTTATATTTTCTTTTATTAGGGACTTCAAGAACACCATTAACCTGCGCGACGCTGGGGAGGGTAAATTTCCCCCCCCCCCCTTCCCGGATTTTCTCAATAACTTTTAAACTGTGAAAGATATCACAGTAAAACTTACGGTACCTTATGGTGCATCAATTCTACGTCTTCTGCCAACATTTTGCTGATGAATTTTCACTTATATTGTTTTTGCATATTTTTCGTTTCGATATCGAAAAAAAATTATCCCCACTACGGTGAAGGTAATCAGAGGTAACAAATTGTTACGTGAACGACGCACCTAAGACAAAATATAGTCCGATCGTTCCGCCCAGGCCACGGTAGATAAAATACGTTCCGCCGCCTATTCAATACGTGCGCTTGTGTGGGCTTGGGTTTGGGTTATATATATCGTCTTGGGTTTGGGTTGGTGCTGGTGGTTACAGTTTATCTGGGATCGTATAGCTCCTGTTGCATCACCAGTAATTATTTTGTAAATACTAAAGTGAGATATTGACCTCTTTGACGACTACAAAAAGCTGTGTACGTATTAGTGATGTCAATCGGTTACCGAAATTTTGGTAGCCGAAGAAATGTTGTGACCGATTTGGTAATCGGTCGGTCAGGATTATCAATTTTTGCAAACTTTTCGGTCAGCCTAATCTTAAACAATTCACTTTTTTGTCACACTTTTACACATTATATCAAGCAAATTTGCTCCAAATTCAATCAATTAATGTAAATACTAAATAGAACACATCATTATTA